>WURS02169241.1:0-21243 GCA_011762765.2 Rhinocypha anisoptera
TGTGTTTTTCGTCGCCACCCCTGTGGCCGTGCTATTCTCTCTCTCTCTCTCTATATATATATATATATATATATATAACCTGATGATGTTGGAATTCAACGCATCATAGTCCGTGTCTAAAATAAAGTTAGTTTATGCGTAAAAGAAAATCACCCTTTCTTTTTCATCCTGCTTCCGTGTTCTCCAAATTTTAATTCATATTTTTTTCGCGTCGTGGAAAATAGACGGGAATGTTCCAGTTTGAAAAATAATTGCTACATGTAAATGAGGCCAATTTGAAACTGATTTAAATATTATTTTCTTACGCTTACTCCTACTCTTGAAAAACTAAATTTACTGCTTGCATTGTGGGGCATCATAACGACACTTAATAATTCCATATGGTAGTTCCATTATTCATGGGTCCTGAAGGGTTTCCTGGCATTTGGCCAATTCATATATTCAGAATTTAAGAGTTTCTTAATACAATCAAATGCACAATTAACTTTGGTTTAGTTCCATGGCCTTTGAGGAATACTTGAAGTATTCATATTGCATATATATATTTATCATTGTATATAAATTATGTTGAAATGATGCATGTGGTAAAGAGAAATATCTGTGTATCGATGGTACATATTTCAAAGCCGTAGGGAAATATTTTGAAAAATAAATGCCGCTTTGTTTTATTAAATATAATTTCCAGAGTCAAACTAAACAAAGCTGGATCACAAGAGTTTATACTACTGAAAAATATTATTATCCTTGCTGTAATTGTAGCCTTGCGTGCCTAATTAAGGCTAGTTGAAGGGGAGCTACATCTTCGCTTTGATGACTGCACTCTTATTATCTTACATCAAAAAGTAAGACCTCTGCGCTCTCTAAAACAGTTTTTTATATTACATATTCAGTAAATAACCAAAATATAATAAACAGGTAGATTAGCGCGTCTACTAGTGGTGAAATTTATAGGCTTCTCATTTTGGATATCAATTATGCATATTGTCTTTTATTGTGAATCCATTGCGTTTTACTATTGGCTTATTTTTTCCACTTGTATATACTCGTATTTTGCTGCCTCACTGATACCATCAGTCTCTAATTTCATCACCACATTTAGTGTATTTAAAAATTTTATTTCGTAACCAAAGTTGATGAAACAAAAAAATGACTTAATTTGTAGGATGAATTGCCACCAGGGACACGAGTATTAAACGCATAAAGAGGGAAGAGGGAAACCACCTTTCCATGAAATTATCATTGTGGTTTTCGAGATTTTTTGGTTTCCTGTGTCCTGTCCCTGTCACTCGAAATTATGACTATTAATACTTCGAGAGCCTCTCTTGAGTCGTACCCAACTTCAGGGAATTACTAATCTTGTGATTTTTGGCTAACTAGCCTGAAAGTAACGGAAACCTTATTAAATTGTTTAGAATATTTCTTTAAGACACATCTTTGCGTAACTACTGAGAAATGACAATTATTAAATTAAGAAAAAATACTTGAATGGGTGTTTTTTCAATCAATGATCGTAACATAAACATTTAGTTATATCGCGAAGATAATTTAACCGCACACTAATAGGATATTAAGAGTGTCAAACATTCTTACTTCCACTTCCAACTGTGAAATATAGTCTCCAGAAGCATGGAGGAAAAATTCCATTACTTTTTGTACAATTTTAAATGTCTTTTAAAATAGGAAAATGTACATGTTTCTACTATTCATAGATTTAAATATTAGGTTATTTAAAAATATTATTTTAGTTTTCTTTTGCTAAATATTGTGGTAGGTCCCTCAAGGATAGAGGTCTTAAAAAGTCTCTATGTTCATTTTTCCGTCACTGAATAGGTAAATAATGGGTTTACTAATTAAAGTTCCGGTATTAACCGTCCTTTGCCATAACTCTTCCTTACCCTGGATGGGTAAACTGTAGGTGAATAACTATTTGATAACTATACTATATAATGATCACTAAGTATACTATGTTAGACTATATTATGTGAAAAAATATATAGTTTCATTGGAAGATGTCATTATAAATGTCCACATGTATTGGTCATTATATACGATTCCATTCCCATGAAGTGAAATTAGTAGTATTATCTAACTTAAGCCGCAAAACTCCCTGAGTATAAAAATGACGTAATATCAACTTTCAGAAAGTTTCCTTTCTCTTGTTGTCCCTCACTCCCGTACCTAATTTCGGAAATGTGGCATTTGCTCTTGAAAATTTGAAGGGGGACAATAGAAACTCAGGACTCGACGTGAACCGCCGTGAAGAAGAAATCTCACCCTAAAAAGTCACCCCGTTTCGGGTAAAACAAGAAATTAAGAAAATGCCTACCTTATTAAGTTTCGACACATTTATATTATTTCTAAACGCGAAAATAACCCGTTCAAAGCTGGGTTCAAAGGGATTTTTATTTTTTTCCGAGGTCTTTTCCGACCGAGTGATGTCCTCCGATCCTCGACCGGCAGATGAACGGAGAACAATTGGCGTGATCATTAAGTAGAGACTCTCGCGACTCTCCTTTTCAATTGGTTGCCCAAGAGGTTTCCTTCAGGGTTAAAAACGCTCTCCCGATTCGAAGAGTTTATTCTGCGTCTGACCGACGAACGAGCAGCATTCGTTCCCAAAAGCTCAGCTACTTCGAAGGCGAAGCCGACCCTACAACCCCAGAATCCAGATCGCATCGAGAGCTAGGATAACATCGCAAAGGTATGGAAATTGAACGTATGTAACGTTTGCAGAATGACCTGACCAATCCGAGAAATCCGAATCAAGAAAATGAACTTTTTCTTTTTCATAGACAAGCAAATTCTTTGACCCGAACCCGGTTGAAGGGAAATGGAATTAATAGTGACGTAAGGCCATGTTATTTTTTCGGGGTGAGGGCTGGCTGCCTAATTAAAAAATATTTTGGTCATTGACAACCAGTAGGGTCTTATAAGAATTCGGAAGATGTACTCCTTAAGCAAAAGAGTTTATGCCCGTATGATATGGAGGAAAAATAAAATGGGCGCATTTAAGTTGGGCAGGATATACTTCAACAATTTACAATATTGTTTTTATCAACGTGAACAGTATCTAGCCGTAGGATACCACTTTTTTGACATAAAAAAGTTCAACAATTTATTGTGCTGTTATTTTTATATATACTACCACTTAACATACATATATCGTCACCAGGGCTTTATAGATGTGTGAGTATAAAAAATCACCTGCATGAGTTACCCACAAAGACCCCAATATGATAGCGGCTGCGAATTAAATCATTTTATTTTGAAGGGATGAGAACCCTGGTCTTCCGATAACTTTTTAGTGGCGAAATTTTCCATATTATTCTGTTGGCATACAGTTCCTTCATTTTAATTTACACACTAATCTAACAAGCCAGTGCACACCGAGTAGAATTGTGGGATATCTCTGAGGATTATTCCTATTAGGAGGTTAGTCATTACTAAACTATTCGCGACTGCAGAAACTAACATATCAGGAAATCCTACTTTAAATTTTTACCCAACTTTCAAACCAAAGTTCAATCCGGTATTCAAATATAACACTTGATTTTCCATTATCATCGACTTAGCTAGCGACTTAGTCTAGCTACATGGAGCTTGTGCTGTAGACCTGGTAAATTTGAGAACATTATTCAAAAAGGAATCGCTCAAGAAAAATAGACCCGGTATCCAGTGTTGCAACGTAAACTTTAAACACTATATTGGGTAGCTAGTTATAAGTTTAAATGTCCCCAAACAGAAATTGTGGCAATCGTCATTCAAGGTTATAATACCTGATGACGTTATATAAGTCAGAGCAAGTTTCCTTATGAGTTGTTAAGATACAAAGTGACTGATCCGGTGCGTCCAGCGATGTATCTTACATGGAGTATCACTTTGATCTTACCTTTAAGGCTACTCCTTGTATGATAAGTAGGCCTATTTATCTTCAAGAAAAATCTCTTATCGCATCACGAGACACACTTGGATTTTCAGAAATTTTCAAGCAACAATTAACTACGATATTATCACTCTTGGGATTGTTTAAACTCATCTGTCACTCACAGTAGGTTCCCAATCAGGTAATATTTTTATTCGATGAATAGTCTTGGGGCGACATGTGACATTCCTTTGCCTTCGATTCTGCCACTCGTTTTCCTGGGCCTATAACTCTTTCTTTTTATTTTTTCTTTTACAACCGTCTTCTGCAGACACTATCTTAAAATGCATCCGTTGGGCAAGTGACTTTGTTAAAATGTTTACCGTATAAAGCTTCTTCCTTTTTTAAAAAGTAATTTTTAAGTTCGAACCTCGATCAAAAATCGAACGTCTTTACTTTGTTACATTCCGTTTTCATTCCTTCAATTTTATCATCTCTGAATCTGGAACACATATTGAGCCATATATTTTTAATGCATCGAAGTTCATTGGAGAAAGCAAACGCAGCAATTTGTGAAACAGCTCGTTTGTGATGCCGAAACGCTGTTTGATGCTCACTCCTCTGAGTTTATCTAGAATTATCTAGGATTTATGACTAGTGCATTAGATCTACGATTATCTAGAAATTAACATTAGAGTTAATTCCTAGATAATCGATTTCTTAATATTGGATTTAAAATATATTGGCTATATTATTTTTAAAATAATCATGAGCTCATGGGTTCTAAACTTCCGAATCTAACTACTGGGTGAATATTTCCAGTTGGGTGTTGCGAAAAACGATGAAACAGAAGATAGAAACAGTCGGATGAAATGTTTATATTATTTGAAGCATCATTTAAGGATCATAATTTATCTTCCTATTATGCAAGTATTGGTTATTGAAATGCTAGAAAGAAGATGGTATTTTAAAATTCTTACAAGTATATGCAAATAAGAATTTTATGTTACAATAATTTGAATGCTTTGATATATGCGACTGTTTCTTCTGAATTGAGCGTCCGGGAGAGGGCATCGAATAAATGTTACTGGAAATTCATTTTATAAATTTCTTATTTTTAAGTTCTTAATAACGTTCTTCCTATTTCAAAATTGTGAAATGATATGCTATTTTTAAATATTCCTTTCTACTTTGATTTTCCCAAGGCATTTAGAAAAAAACAGGAAAAGCTTTTCATAAAAATGGCAGAGAGTTCACTAAAAAATTACAGAATAATGCAAATAATTTATTTGTGAATAATGGAGCCCTACGTCCTAATTTGTCTATTTTCAATCAAATACGAATTATATAAGGTCCAATTTATTACTGAACAATTTGTTCGTAAGTCAATTCAAGATGAAAACAAGGCTATTTGGAAATAAATAATTTTGGGCAATTTGGGTTACTTTCACGCTCAAGGTCTGTTAATTAGTCTACAAAAGATGATATAATGATAAGACCTAAATCCTAGCGCAACCGGTCTACCGTGGGCTCATATCACTGTGGTATTGGTCAGAATATCTCCCATCGCTCTAACTTGGCTCAACATCTGCACCGATGTGTTTCCGTCTGTATAGCGGTCACGGAGCTGACCGGAAGGCGGTGATCATACCAAACATTAACTTTTGTTATTCTGATGTATATTTTTATTACTTGCCATTAATGCATTAGATGACACTTGAAAATGACTCAACTTTCTAATTTGCATGTTGTATACCATATTTCCCGTCCTATAGGACGCACTTTTTACACTTTTAACGAAAATTTTGTGTGAAATCGACCTGTCTTATGAGAAGAACTAATTTTTCCGGCGTCACTGTCATCATTACTCGTATTATAATAATTTTACTTTAGAAAGAAAAAATTTCTTTATATTTTATCTTACCTATTTCATGGTAAACAATCTTTAACGTAGTTATTAATTTTGGAATGTAAAAATCGAGTTTTATAAAATTTTGAAACTATCATATGCTATCATTTTCTTCTAAAATCAAAGACGAAAAATCACAGAACATCGGACCGGAGCGTCATAGGGGCCAGGAATTACGGAATATATCTGTGCGTGTATATATATATATATACATATGTATAATTGTATTATTATATGGCTTCTCCAAGTCTGAAGAAGGAATAATGCTACGAAATATGAGTCTTTACTTTGCATTCTTTCCTTGTATAACTGTGTATGTGTGTATTTGATGAAATGTATGACTATTATATATATATATAATAAAATAATATCACGCCATCCATTTTGCAGGCCTTAATCACGAGCACAAAATTTCTTTAAGGACGTGCTGATCACGGAATCATTGTTGAGAACACCTTTTGTAAAATGTCGTTCTCAATCCGACGACCTTTAGCTGTCTTTTATTGTGGTTATCTTAATTGCCGGAAGTTCCGAAACTTCTGACAATATAAAATGAAAATAAATCTGGTTGCTTTCGTGTCTGAACCCACGGCTACGATAACGGCTTCCTCAGAACAAAGTAAAGAAAAAATACCAATCCAGTCCGCCACAAGAATATTCATGTCAAATCTTAAGGTTATTTTTTATGTTATAAAAATGTTTTTGCTGTGTGTGCACATGAATTATTTAATTTTAAAGCGAATCGGATGGAACGAGTTGTATTTTTATTATTGCTATATCAGTGAATTAGAATAGAAATATATATACTTTCATAGGAAATGAAATCATTAAGTCATAAAGTGTCGCTTTTCCGTCTCTTGATCCAGTCATTATTGGAAAAATATTTACGAATTTAGGACATAATATTTATATAACCTAACAGGAAGTTTCGCGTTTCCTATGCTTTTCGAATAAAATGCTTAGTACTTGGGAAAAGCTCTTTAAACGTTTTGAGAGTGAAGTGGCTGTCACTAAGGATAATTAGAGTCACGGTTTCGGGTTTTACTTTGTGGAATTTTTACATGCTGGAAGAAAAATTAATACCTCTGTAAATTCCACTTAATAAAGTTTATTAAAAGCCCATGGTTTCGATACTTCGTTTCATCATCAGGCCTGGTGATGATACAAAGCATCGAATCCATGGTTGTTTAATAAATTTTATTAGGTGGAATTTACAAAGTTGTTAAATTTTCTTCCATCAAGGATAATTAGAACCAGCAATCGGCACCATCGTACAAGTAGCCTGTTCCGTTGAGCATTTCGAGCAGTTCCTTGTTTTGATTGCGGCTAAAATATTTGTGTGAATGTGATTCACAGGAACAGCAGCACCAAGTCTGAAAGACAAGACAGTCGTAATATAAATTTTCATTTTCTTGCTCAAAACGCAGAATGAGAATTTTACATTCGAAATGAGTGGCACACGTTGCGTGCAACACACGGCCACTTTTGTTTTCTTCGTGTGCAAGGACCGTCCAAGGCTAGGGAAGCTCGGGATTCACCGACGCGTGACATACTCGTATATCTTTAATCGGTGATACTTATTTTGAACAAGACTCGGAATCTCGGACGTTGAACACATGACTACACAGATAGTGCATACATTTTATTGTGTTGACCATAATAATTTTGAATGATTTTATTATACCTTTATGAATGTTTAAAATCAATCAAAGTATTCAACCCTTCGCTAGGTTTTACCTAGACTAAAGAATACTAGTACTAGTATTCTTTTGTCTATGGCTTACTTAGAGGAAAGAGCTCATATAGTGCTAATCCCAATGGCGCGTGTAAAATCCACACATCAGGTTATGGGAATCATGGAAGAATTATTTACCGCACGAGTTAGTGAAAAATTATCGCGTCTTTTCTCTTCTCCTATTATCATTATAATAATAGGTACGTCTTTACGAGATTGGGTCTATAACAGTCCCTGTTTCCACCTAATCCCTCGTAAAAAATCACAAGTTTTATACAATAAATAAATAATAAATGGTTGAAATGAAGTAATTTAAATAAATATAAACGTTGCTACAATTAAATATTTAAAAAATTATTAGATAGAGTTAGATAGATTTAAGAGTTAATGTTTGATAGATAAATGTACCTGTGGGAAAAACGCATGGATATTCAACAAACTTAACGAAAAAACCCATTATAGGAAAACACCCACACAGGAAGGGGGCGTGTGAAAACAGGTATTGTCGAGAGGTCACAACCTGTTCGTAGTCGATGTTATCATGCACTCTATATCGACTGGTATATCTCATAGGATATATCTTATCACCGTATTTTAAAGCTAAAGTAGCGGTCGAGCGGTTCCTTGCCCTGTGCCGCCTACCGTTTCCCAGGAATATTTGGAACCCAGAAAATCACTTTTTGGGTTTTAGCTGATGGTGTCCAGAAGCGTTACTGGGACTCGAACCTGAACCTCCTTACTCAGCAGTCGAGCGCTTTAACCAGTGAACGAGATATTTTGAGCGAGATCTTTCATAAGGAAGGAATAATTCCTATTCCATTTATCTGGAAATTTTTTTATATATTTAGAAGTAGTGTAGGTAGGTAGAGGTATTTTTTTAGTATTTAAAGGCCGTGTTGCTTATCCGAGGCAGGTGATGAAAAATGCATTAGACACGAACTATAAAGAAACAAAGGGATTGGCAGGTAAGCGGAGAGCTGTTGCTGCAACCATCGGATTGATTACTCATAATGGTTGCATAAGAAAATGATGGGTAGCGTACAGATGGCGTAGTTATTTTTTCGTAATTAATTCGATGGGCCTATGAATGCCCTTGGTTTTCACTTGCTTTATAAAAATAAACAAAATCCACTGTTGAGTGATTAGTGGGGAGACCAGCCATCTAAAATATCCTCCTCTGGTTGGTTTGACAATTGACCTATGGACAAATGGAATTGTATTCACTCCAGACATTTTATTATTTACTGCTTAGTCAGGGTGACAAAGGGTAGAAAATGATGTGATATTTCCCCTCTGAGGCGTTATGAATCGTATCCATGTTACACACCTCGGACCTGAATTCGATCTAATCACCCTATTGAAGATTGGACCATTATAATTCAGCCGTTTTTCCATCGACGGTAAATCCACACTTCCTTTCTTTTCAGATGAAGCCATGGATCACTTTCATGTTTGCATTGGTCCTTCTGGTTCACGTGAGCAGTTGGTCTCCAAAAGACGAAGAATCCAAAGAGGAGGAGGACGAATCCATCGAAATTCACAAGAGCGGTGCTTGCGAATGCATACCATATTACAGATGCGAAAGTAGGATGACGGTAGAAGAAAGGTGGGTTTTTTCAAAATAATGTTGGATAGGTCTTCAAGCTCTCTGAAGACCTGTGAAATATAAAATAATCTCCAAAAATGCATATAAACTACATGTAGTATGTTTCGTGTCCAGGTTACGGAACTTAAGAAATTATTCAATGTACCGGTTTGACTCCCATATTAGATAATAATTTTCATATATCGTATTTAATGCTCATTCTATCACTGTCACTTCTACATGTCGTCACTGGGAATAGCGGTTTTCATGATTTTTTATCATTCTTAAAAATATCTCCACTGGAAACTAGGACTTTAAGTATAAAAGTCTTATGATATTAATGCAAATAAATTAAAATTTTCATTGATGTCCCATCCACCAAAATCTTTCTTGATTAAATGAGATGAAGGAAGACCTCGAAAATAAGTATTAAATATTTATTAAGTAACGGCATGGCTATTTTTCATGACTCATCAGAATAATTCAGTAGAGTCATTCAATGGATCATAACAGAAAATAAATAAATTCGCATTAAAGAAACATAATTCACTTGTCGGAAAATTTCCGCCGGTCAATATTGATCAATCGCAAAACGCTTTTAGGTTCACACGGTTTAGACAGTGACGCCTTCCGTCCTTGTTTAGTTAAGAACAGGAAGAATATATTTAATCACGCTAGCGCGAAGATATTGGCAAAGTTAAAGAGAAATCTGGCAGTCATTAGGAAAATTCACGACTAAACCTCGAATAACGGCACACAACTTCATTTAGCTACGGTGATTTCGTCTATGTTTGTGCAATGGATTAAATTTAATTACTTCATTTAATGATCATCTACTACGAACTAATGTAATTAACTACTATTGTTACAAATAACTCAAAAACTTTCACCCCCACAACTATGTACTTAATAAGGCTAAATTTTTTTCAGTGAGGCAAAAGAAGATCCATGTCCCAATTATTTGGACGTTTGCTGCGATGTGTGAGCGGGCTACAGAGCGCCAGAATGAAAACTGAACACAAAATAAACACCGTTAATGAGTCAGTGCTATATTGTAATGCCTCTCCTTTCTCTGTTTTTATTGTAATGTTAAACTAAAACATCTGTAATCTTTACATGATAAAAATTTTCTAAAAATGAATAAATATTTAAAGCCTTTAAATTGTACCCATCTTCCTTTCTCCCTTTGTTCGATGAAGTCTCTTTATTGAGTCCAAACTGAATTTCACTCCAAAAGTCAGTAATCCAAAATGTTATGGTCTTACTTTGATCTGGAAATAAATAACCATTGTCTCCTATATCTCCCCATGGCTACGGAGAGGTGAGATACAGTATTTTTTCATTTTGCTCAGGGGTTCCCAAGGGCGCCATCAGTGAGGGGGAGAGGGGCAGCCACCCCCCCTAGGAAAATGAATGATGGAAAATATAAAAATAACAATGGAGAAATTACGAAAAAAGCTTATAAATAAAAATCTGTTTGGTATTGTATTAAAGGACATTAGCAATTATACATAAATAATTAAATATAAATTATTTCCTTATCGATATGTGTTAAGTTTGTTATATCTGCTACTTACCCTGTAAGCTATATAAAATTTTAAGATGTCACCCCTCCAGCTTGGAAGCTGGTGAAGCTATTCTGATGGGATTATTAGACGCGGGAATTTTATCAACCAACAATGAATCTGGTTGATCGCAGACAAGTTCGAGAGCTGGCAAGACGTTGTTAAGATTTGGTGACTGGGACAAGATGATGACCACGTAGGCGATACGGATAGTAAATGTATGACAGAGTTTAACTGTAAAACCATTTCGCAGATATTTGAAAACACCTCTTGTCAATGTGTACTTTCATTCATGAGATCACTTTCTCATCATGAGTCATCACTCATATATGTACGATACGTATGTATATCATTAACTAAAATTCATAGGGGGTGATAGGAGCCAGTACAGAGGTTACAGCTACACAAATGCTATTAATTTCGAATGTATTTCACAGAGTAATAAAGTGTACTCTTTTAGGTTACAATTGATTCAAATTTTTTGTTGATTATCATGGATTTACAATTATTTTTATTTGGCTGCTTGATGGCAATTTTGGTATTATTAACTCCCTCTCCCTTCCCCTCCTCCCTCTTCAACCGCCATCTCGTCCCCACCCCCCTTCCATATAATCGTCCTGCCATCTATCTGATCCGATTTGAAAATACCGTCTTAGTGTATTACACTAAATTATCCCGTTTTTTCTGCTAATATGGTGTCGTGCAACCCCTGAAAATTTTGGCACAAGTGTGAGTATTATTTTATGTGTTCTTTATACTTTTCGTGACTGTCCCAGAGTTTGTTTACTATAGATATTTATATCCACAAAGAATATATTGGGGGCAACGACGCGCAATTATAAAAACAAAAATATATATACATAAGAAAACTAAGATTAAGGCAAAAACAAAAAGAACACTCGCAAAACACACGTTTCGATGTACATACTGTAGTGATCAGTGAGAGAGAGATACCACGACATCAACATAGAAATGATTGCCTAGTAGGTAGAGAACTGCTGTAAGTAGTAATAGGATGATAAATGGGGGTCCCGGGCTCAAGTCTCGATGATGTCTCTGGATACCTCGAGCTATAGCCCTAGCTGACTGATTTTCTGGGTACCTGATCTTCCTGGGAGATCTCAGGTGGCACAGGGAAGTATCTGTCAACCCTACCTTGATCAATAAATGTCCCCGTTTACCTAGTATATGATTGCATATTGTAAACTACATGCTGACCAAATAATTGACATGAGATTGATATTACCCTGACTAATTTGTAAGTCAGTAATCATATTTTGTTCAGCTTATACCCTTTGCACTCCGGTGTTGAGTGAGTCTCCACAGCACAATGTGAGGCAGAAACTCTTATGTCTAGTGACTCTCGACACACACATAGTCTTTTGATTATTAGACAGCTGATATGATTTCTAGAATGAAGACTGGAATATTTTAACTGCATCGATTACTCCCTTCTCTTTATTTGTAGCTAATATATTACAATTTCTGAATTTATTTTATATAACAATATGAATTGTATTAGGGTTTACAACTTTACTTTAATTTCAGTTCAGCAAATTAATATCTAATAATTGAAATGTTTTCATACCACTACTAAATATTCTACTACTCTATTAATAAATAGCAGTCCCTTATTGAGTATGTCATATTTTCTTACATTTCAAAGTTATACCTAATTTATTTTCATATGGTAAGCTGAAATATGATCTAAAATTGTCCTGTCAGATGATGAGTAGCATACAGTTGAAAGCAGCTTTTTGCAGTACTTTATTCCAATGCCAAAGGACCTGTTGGTTTGAAATGCAAATTCTATTCAATGCAGCCTCCCTGTTGTTTGTAGTATGTAAATAGACCACCTCAATTCAATAGGAATCATATTATCTGTGACGGAGGGGAAAAACCATTTAAGTGACATTTTTGACAAAATTGAGTTATTGATGAGGAGCAATAGATTTTTGTGTAAACTTTCATTTTAATACTCATATGTAAACATTTTGAGGCATATTCTGCAAGAAATTTTAACGTGTGTAATCATTTAAGTGACATAGGAGGGGAAAAATCATTTACGTGTTCATGGGTGGGGAATAACCATTTAAGTAACGTTATATTAATTCCTAGGACTATAAGCAGTTTGGATTACGGTAATATAAATTTTGGTAAATAAAATCATAAAAACATGTAGTTCTGCATGGAAATAAGAAAAAAATTCGGTCAAAACTTCGAACTCAATTTACTCAAAATCATGTCCATGGCACTTAAATGGTTATTCCCCTTTGCCATGGATATAATAGCCATTGAAGAGTGAAGTCAAATACATACTTTAAATAAGAATAGGTATGTTGTCTTCAAAATAAAGTGTCATGCTTGTGCTATTAAACCTGCAGGGATACAAGCTGTTTCATGCATTAATGTTTAACGAGTAATACTTTTATGACTAGCAAGTGAATTATCTTAGGCTCAACAGCTGGTATTAAACATTAGTTTTCTGAAATATGCACTCATCTGGTTAATGTATACCATAATATCTTTCTTCATATGCTCCAATTCATTCAACTCTAGGTACATTCAAAGTATTTAGTGAACATATGCCCTTAGGTTTGCCCCTTTTGCTGATTCTTCTATAAATCCTCTCCTGCCAATTTATATTACAGAAAAGATGCTCTGATAGTCTTGACCATCTAACAAGTTATAAAACATATATGTGTAAAGTAAATGAATCTAAGATCATATAAACTAAAGAAAAAGTTTTCTCATTATGTATTTTAAACATTAGAAAATTTTGTAATTGACTATTGGCATAAACTAGAATAGTAGTATAGTCTGGTTTTTGGGTTGACAAGTAAAAATAAAAGGTTAACTTGTGTTAAGTACTGCTACAAGGGAAAGTTTTAGTCAACCAAGATGCTGTCCTTTTCATGAGTGTTGATTTTTACTAAAAGATCTTTTAACTTGAAAGCTACACTGTTATTTATGATTACCTACAAGGAGGCACTACTCATTCAATGTTACACATACACACAAAATAAAATTTATATTTTATAAATATTTAATACAAAAATCATTTATTACACAACAGCAATTCAATTTTTGGTAAAGCAATTATTAACAAAAATATATACATGAATATTTAATTTATAGCATAAATGCAGTGGCCTAGATAATATAGGAATGACTGAACAATGTGCTGTTGGACATTTACATGCCCAATAACATTATTTAGCCATAAGTGCTTTCAGCTCCCTGATTTCCAGGAGTAGAAAAGTAATCCTCAAGCACCCGTATTACATCCATAGATGATCCACCTTCCAGTTTAGCATGTTCCAACAGAGCATGAGTGTTTCCTGACTGCCGTAGAAAAATGCAAGCCCTGAGAATGAAAAAATCTTTAAGTTTTCATCCCATCAATTAATTTTTATAAAATATATAACATCATTATTCAAGTAAAACAAATCTTAAGTTACCAAGCCAGTAAAACTGGAAACCTATCTAATAATGTATGGACAAGAGTTAAGACAAGAAGTGACGGATACCTGTACAAACAGTAGTGATCAGTTTCAGACTGCTTGAGTAACCTCTTTAAGGCATTCATATCCTTTATTGTCTGTAAATATAAGGAATCCAAATTAATGAAACATCAAGAATCTCCTAAGAAATGTAACTTAAAACTATTCATTGTAACATGTTAACTATAAAAATAAGTAATATATCAGTGAAGAAAAATAAAAAAAAATAATGAAAGAAAGTGATGATCAAATATTAATCGAATGACAATCAGATTTTCTCTGACATAAAGAAAATAGCTTATTATAAAAAAACGTCCTGTAATGAAAGTTAATTTTCAATCTATAGTAATATAACTATAATATAATAATATATTATAGTATATGTGGTAACATATACCAAAAGTCATATTTTTATTTATACAGTTTTATATTAGAGATAACAAGTTTGATATTGATGAGCCCTGAAAACCCTATATGTCACATGGAAAAAGCAAAGAGAAGAAGATTGATAAGTGATTTCCTTCCAAGTGTTTGGCTTTCAAGAACACACAAGAATAATTTTACTTCATTGAATTATTCTTTATCTCAAACCTTTAGTTCTTCATCAGAAAAATATTATTTAAAATTAGAAATTCTTTACAATTTGATGGGTTATTGCCAATGTGAACACCCAGGAAATATTTAAAAATAAATTTTCACCACCTTTTATAAAATTCTGCCATAAAATTTACAGGGCTAATGATGGATCTAAAGGTAGTAGCAATGAAGTGCATTTATTCATACCAAAGTAGAAAGACTGTAATTTCATGAAGTACTCACTTCAAGACGGAATGCTTCCAGGACTTTCTTCACTCTGCATGCACGGCTATGCTCACTGACACCTGAAGAACCTGCAGCAGCCAGGCGTTTTCCCCACTCAGCAATTCTTGCACCAATGCGCAAACCTGATGGCACCTTTGGGCTTAAGGGATATGGACCGAGGGGAGTTCTCTCAAACATTAGTCCCTTCCCATGGGGATGTTCCACCTCTGTCAACGACAGCCTTTTGGTGGCCAGCAGGCGTGCCACTCCACAGCCCGATGCAAGTCGCTGGATATCAGCGCATAGCTGTGGATCAACTTCAGAAGACATTTCTAATGGTCGGTCTTGGCGTGCCTATGTCCACATAAAACACAACGAAATGTTAAGGAGGACACAAAAAAAGAAAAAAGATCAAGACCAGTCTATCGAAATAATGACATGAGGGTCTTTTTGAATACTGGTACATATTTCTTATAATTTGGGTAATAATTTTTCAGTTATGGGTTGGATAAGGTATTGATATCATGTGATAAAATTCTCATTCAAAATACCAAAGTATGGAAATGCATAACAGACAGAAAATGGGGAGCCAAATAATAATTAAAAGTGTCCATGTGCTGACAAAGGGCAATATAATGCTCCAATCTAATTTGGTCAGAAGGCCTGTTACATAATATAAGACAGAGGAGAGATTAAAAGACGGATGGAAGAACTACCCACAAAAGAATTTTCGATTCACCATCATGCTCCCACTTTTCTAAGAGGCATATTAAAACAACAAAAAGTAAAGGCTTACATGGTAGAATCATTGAAATATCATCTACTTTAATGAGGAATTTACTATGGATACAAGGAATACTAATGAGGATGGCACCCCTTAGCTTTAGTAAAATGTTATTAATTTGCTAGCAGCCTGCTATAAGGCTGTAGCTGGACTATTACATTTACAAAATATAATTACCATTAGCAGAAGATAAGCCAAGCCCTCTGGTCCCAGGGCTCTCACCACCCTCACTGTGTACAAGATGCATGCACCATACCACTCTTTCAATTCTTCCTCCACAGAGGCTGGACATGGTCCTTCCTTTCATTTGAATAACAATGTAACAAAAATCTTGAAGTCCAAGCTATATATTCCAAGAATTTCAACAAATTTTCAAGGCCTTGTGAATTATCTACTTGTGATATTACAATATATATAAACGTAAATCATACTTTTAATTAGGTTAATATTAAAACTAGAATATTTATGATAAATGATTTAATTAACATACTGCACACTAAATTATGACCAAACTATAGCCCTTAATAAATACAGATGAGGGGAGTTTGAGTTATATTCACTTCTTGACATTCATTCTAAGAGTGACATTAAGAAAAAAATGCATAAAAATAAAACTAGAAAATGTGAATTCCCCTGTCACTAAAATGTGTAGGTTCAACTATAAACAAATATGTCTATCGTAAAATATTTCAACCCTGGCATAATCACTGAGCAGTCTATGACAATTAATTCCTTTAAAAACCACCTTACCACCTTGGGGTAAAAATTTGAAAAAAAAAACAAATTCAATAGCCTGTTCAAGGTTGAATGATAGAAAACATTAATGCTATTTTTATTTTAGTAAATGAAGTTGGTATTAGTAGGTGCTTAGATGGAACTACTGTAGAGAAAAAACACTATGCTTTTAAATTTACATATTTGCTCACAACTTGTGTATATAATAGTGTGTATGCACAAGTGATATTGTTTTATATATAATGACATTAGAAAGGCTAGAATGAAATAACTATAGCACCTGAAATTTAACTTTTGGCATTGACAAGTACATATATGATACTCTTTCTAGGTTTCCAAATGTTAAAACTGGATTAAGTGTTTAATCTTTCTTTTCCCTTAGAATAAATCTTGCGTGGAATCCGTTAAAAAGTATTTGTAAAAATATAGGTGAGTGAGTACATTCATGCTAAAATGGGATTTTTCAGTATGAATGTTGATTCATGCTAGCTTCAATATCTTTGGACATAATTTTCTGAAATGATAATGTAAGTCATCACTCATAAAAATGTGGCGGTACACTTTGCAATTTACAAGGATATTCATTGAAACTACTATTAAATTATTTTGACTTTGATTACATACTACAAAAAGATAAACATACGTTATGGATACTGTAACACTACTTTAGCTTTTTTAATAAAAGGATTTGAGTTTTCTCAGTAAATATAATGCTCTTGAAATTTTGTATTGATACAAATGACATGAAAGTTTAGAATCTAAGTGGGAACCTAATAGTTTAGCAAGTATATTATCCTTTAGGTTGTATTGACACTGCAAAGTAGGGAATGACTTTCTGGCTATGGACCAGTTATTTGCTAGTAAAATTAGGTAAAAGCAGCAGTTGCCTCACTTAAATCTGAACAGTTGAACAGGAAAGTAGTATCACCTGTATATATGACATAAGATGACAAACTATCCTTAGTGTTTGAATTTTATAACTTCTAATTATATCTTAGGAATCATAATTAGATATATTCTGAACTAGTAATATTTTTACACTACAACAACACAAGCAATTACCTTTGGAATGCGATGAGCAATTGATTCACAGAAATGTGTCAATTCCACTTGAAATGTGTCTAGAGTAGTCTCTGAATCAGACAGCAAACAAATTATAATATCTCGACCATTTTCTTGAGATTCTTGTGTGACATCCTTCCTAGCTGAGCATGGCAACAGGATATAAAAGCATACTGCTGGAGTACTGCATCCTTCTCCAATACTACAAAAAGGAGGGTATAAAATTATCTGAATTTGGGGTATTATTTAGGGTAATTCATTAATATCATTTTGGGTAAACGTGAGACATTTTGAAAGAGGTCAGGGGTAAAAATGACTACAAATACGGGAGTAGCAGTATAAAATTCAATGGATGCTGAATGTATGATTGTCACAAAGGAGAAACCTGTTCAAGATATATATGGTAAAAGGTGAGAAATTCGTTGAAACATGCCTGTCAATCTTCTTATTGCTGGTCATTAAACTAAAGCGAGTGAGTCAAATAACCTGTATTTCAGAATTTTGTAATAATTGAGAAGATACATGTAAATTGTTACATTTATTAATTTACGATTAATTGGATTGTTTTGTCACACAAGACTATTACTATGTTATTAGTTGATACTTCAGCATGCGGCATAAGTTATGAAAAACATAAGTTGGCATATTTAGCATTATTTTATTTGATGATAACAAGCAGTATAAGTCTTTCACTCATATATTTAATTGCTCACTTCACTTGGCATTCTCCATGAATCTTTAGAAAATGTTAAAAGATAACTTTCTCAAGAATGGAATGGGGTATTTGATTAATTGACCAATGCACTCTTTATTGTTTAATATTTCCAATGAGTGGACCCAGAGCAATCAGCTTTTCAATTCTTTTAGATACCTATGGCACATGTTCTTTTTCGCCCATTCAGGGTATCACATAACAATAAAAGCTCCTGTGTGCATACGGAGTATACTCTACCTAAAGTCCAACCCCGAGCAACTTCCAGTTCCTTTATAGACGGCGCCTTTTCGCAATCGTCGTAAAAGAAACTGTCTTAGCTGACTTTCTCTGTCAGATGTCAGACCACTCGAAATTAACTGAAGATCTTTTTCACCATTCGTATCACTAAGGAGTTTTAAAAAAGGGAGTAAATTTATGAAAGCAAATTTCGAGGTTAAGCTATTTGATTAAAATCTGTTAATATTGACACTTTATCATGATTAACTCAAACATAAATAAATAATATGTAAAAAATATCATTATAATTCCCACATACTAATTTCAAGATAACCTACCAACAGCAAAAATATAATGCCTGCGAAATCAAAATTGCATCTGCTTCAGCAGTCTCGGCAACATCATTTTCTCCGACGGAATTCATTTTTTCTTTTTCAAGATAAATGATTTGTTGGTGACATTAATTTCCAGAAGAATAAGTTACGTTCTCGTTGCAAATGATAAATTGTCTTCTGCTCGTTGGAAAAAGGCTGCGGTTGACGACTGGTATTTGTTTTTTTTAAGCTACCGTTCTTTTGTTATTTACAAGCGGGATTTTTATTCAGGCAGATGGCTGTGTGTTTGTCGTAACATTTGTAATTGAAGTAAGATATGATTCTATTCTATACTAAAATTTCCAAAAGGAACTCGTACACTAGAGTATACCCTCAATAATTGATATTGGGCTTATACTGTCTTGTAGTACTTAGCCCAACGGGCTGTATGAAAATTCACACATCTGGGTAGGGGGCAGTTCCTTTCTCTGTGCCTCTTGCGGTTTCCGAGGAAGATATGGTACCCTGAAAATCACTCATTGTCAGCTTGGATTCTAGCTGGAGGCATCACCTCCTGCCACACGCCCTTGTGGCGGCTTGCAGGGTATTATGTAGATATAGATTTTCTCCAACGGAATTAATTTTTTTTCTATTTCAAGATAAATGATTTGTTGGTAGAAGTAGAAGTAAATATATTTACAAATTGTTCTCTGACATTCTCATCAATTTGTACTATAAATATAATACTTTAAGTATACTGTATTTTCCTTTATGAGTTTATATGCAGCATGTGTCTATACGATTAGTGTGTAACTCGTGAAGGATTTTCCTTATGCTATAACGTTAACTACTTAGAATTCTCTCTTTAGCTTCCTTCACATTGATTCTTAAGTCTCATTTTGTCAATCACCGGATCCAATGTAAAATCATTGTTTAAATGCACCATATAAAAGGACATCCATATGTTGAACGGATTCTACGAATTGTGTTCAAATTCTACAACTAATCTCTACTAATTTTGTTCTCAAGGTCTGGGATTAGTCAGCAAGACGTGATTGAGACTAAAATATGCAGTCACTCGTTGTAAATACACGGATGTAATCACCATACTGCACAAAATAGGGTTGGGCTCCATTAGGGTGAGATGATTTTTCAATTCTCAATATGTCATCGTTTAGAGTAGAAGAATAGCATATAAACAACCCTATTCCTCACTTGTGTATGGTTTAGAACCCATCTAAACATCGACAACTGAATTGGTCCCAAGGTGATTATTTTACGGACGTGAAAAATGTGCCCTTGTGGGGGTCACAGATCAAAGTAGGTCGAACGTCAAGTGACAACGAATCCAAGAAGACTCAGACTCCTACTTACCAGCCGGTCTGACCTCATAATTGCACGAGTGACCAGTAGTAAGTTGTTATGGTGGACTGCCGATTAGGTGTGAGTGACATCGCCTCTAAAGTTTCCATATCCGTGGGATCTGTGCTCACTCTTCATGATAACATGACTATACAGAAAGTTTCTTCAAGGTGGGTGCATCAAATACTGACCAACGAACACAAGGCTGCACGGAAAATTTGCTAGCCGAAGATGGGATGACACCACGAATGGATTTTCTTTACACCACCTATGACAATGGATGAACTATATTAAGCTGTTCTTCGTCTTCGTCTTACTCCGGTCAAGCTTTATGCTGTACCTCTTTCGTCCCTTGGCCATTGCTCTTTTCACCCCTTTCCTGGTCTTCCAGACGATCAACTTCCATATTGTCTGTACGTTAACATTTTTTTGTATTCTTCGTTCATTAATTCCAAGTAGATGCTCTCTCCATTTATTTTTTTATTCATTTAGTTCATCGTTTAGGAAGCCTATTTTGTAATTATTCTCACATATCTGTATTTATCTGTACCTTGGCGTGGTGGAAGGGGTTGCGCTTTCCAGTAACCCATAGACCTGCATTGGCTGGGGCGTGATTGTCTCTTCTGGTAGGGTCACCTGTGTCAGATAGCGCGGAGGGTAGGAGCCAGATGAAAGGTAGTCCATGCATTGTCTGTTCCTCAGTGAAACGGTTGTAAATTCTTCGGTTCCCCAGTATGGTGACCACAAACTGATATTGTCACGTTACAAACACGACTGAGGAAGTCAACGTAAAAAAAACCTCAATAATTTATTCCCAAGAACAATGATGACCTCTGACTCCAAAATGATTCGTAAAAACTAATGGGCTCAGGCCACTTGGGTGGGCAACGTGCCCGACAGCGGAAGGCCCAGGTCCTCCTCATCTCACGAATTCCTTGCGACACGATGGCTGCAAAGAAGAAGCGGGTCTCAGTGTTTAGAATAATGATGTGGAATATGAGGCCAGAAAAGATAGAGACATCATTCTCGAGATAAACAAAGAAAAAACAGACTTACAAGGACTGAGTCAGGTAAGATGGGTATGCACTGGAGGTT
>WURS02169456.1:0-45472 GCA_011762765.2 Rhinocypha anisoptera
ATACCGTAGCTTTCTAACTTTTGCAGTAATTTCTTATGCGGAACTTTGTCAAATGCTTTTTTAAAATCTAGAAATATCGCATCGACCTGTAACCAGTAACATATATTCTGGTATTAACGTCAAGAGCATTTTTTCATAAACTTTTTTTGTTTATATCGCACAGTCCAAATCTCACCTGGCGTGATATGCAACATATCGTAGTGCTCTCGGCGAGACGCAAGAATCTCGAAGGCAGCTGGACGGAGAACGGGGCGGGACTGAACGTGAGCCACTGGTTTGGCTATGGACTGATCAATGCCAGTGCTATGGTCGATTACTCGCGCCAGTGGGTCACTGTGCCCGAACAAAAGAAGTGTATCTTCAAAGGCAAGATTCATCAACTGTCGAAAAACAAGTAAGTCAACCTGAGTTGGGTTGCGTGTCGTTGCAGCCGCGAGATAGCACGTGAGAGAGAGGAGAGCAAATGAGAGCCAAATTTGCTCACGCCCGTTTGATGACTCCGCATTGATAACAAGGTCTGGGGGGAGCACCCATAGGTGAAAGTGGAGCCAATTGGGCGCGAACAGCTGGTTTGCTCGTCGCCACCAAGTCAATTGCATCACCACATGCACACACACACACACACACACACACTCGATACTGGTACTTTCTGGTACGTCTTAAACAAACGAGAAAAGTAGGCACACTGCCAAGCCACCCTCTCTTTCTCTTTTTCGGTATGCGTGTGCCAATCAGTGGCATTAATCATTGCGGCAAATGGGGAGAAGGGGGGGCTTCCATTTGGACTCAACTTTTCCCGGGCGTTCGTCGACGAACTACTCACCGAGAGCGCTTCCTACATAAGCGCGAAAATCATTACATCAAGCTCTACAGCTTTTAGTGGTCGTCTAATGAATGTCGAGCGAGAAAGCGAGCGCGCGCCAACGATCTCATAATCTCATCTAATGTATGAGTGATCATGATTTTTTGTTGTTAGTCGTCCGCCGGACGCCACTGAGGCTTATGTCCGCGAAAACTGGCTGAGGTCCATTTGCATAGCGAACGGAGGCCCGTGCAGACTGATCCCATGCGGACATGATTGAGCCATTTTGGCAGCGGTTGTGGGCAGTTGTGTGCGAGGTTGCATCACTGCCTGCCACTGCCACTTGACACTGGCTCGCGATGTGCTCGAGTTTCGAAAGCCTCTCGATCCACTCATTGATTAATGGTGTACAGAGAGAGAGAGTCGATTCGGCGGAATCGATGAAGCGATCACCCTGTCAGGTCCAATCACACGGCTCGTTGCCCGTTTAGCCCGGTGGATAAGGGTCCGATCAATGAGTGGTTGGCTCTCACCGAAACACTCACACACACTCACCGGTCGACTGACAAGTTAGACATAGCCACTAGTTTGGTTTAATTTGATTGCTGCCCGGCTCGAAGTCCGATATAGCTCGTTTGACGAGCCATTAGCATTGGTGTGTGACACATGGTGCACACCATTTCTCACTCACCGGCTCGTAGTGAGTCCCTTCAGTGTTGCGCGATTGTCAGCGCCCATTTATAGTAATCCCATACGCACCGTGAGTGAAGTATGTATGTATGTGTGTGTGTGTCTGTGACGTACTTCACTTGATTAACGTCCATTGGCAATGTTAACATTCTCTGCCACTTGCTATTGACACTCGATCCGGCGCGAGAAGGAGATGACACCGGTGACGGTGATGAAATGACTTGAAGGCTTTTGTTGCCAAACACTGTCAGATTGGTGGATTTATGTCGCGATCGATCTTCTAACGCTTGTACATCTGTTGTCCTTTTCTCTTTCTTATCTTGTCAAACAGGAACACCTTGTCCTACCAACTCAATGTAAGTTTCCCATGTTCTCGGTAGCGATGTCCCATTTTTAATTTGGCATATCTCTCTTTCTCTCTCCTTTTCCTTGTGCAATCGATCTTGGCAGGTGTCATGCAGCGAGGTGCGCTATCTGGAGCACGTTCAGGTTCTGGTCAACCTCACCACTCCGAAACGCGGCGATGTGGAGATCATCATCAGGTCGCCTTCGGGTACTCACTCCACCTTGCTCACCAAGCGGCCTAAGGACAACTCGGGTCTCGGCTTTGCCAACTGGCCCTTCATGACCGTGCACTTCTGGGGCGAATCGCCAAATGGAATATGGACTTTAATTGTGAACAACACTGGTCGGCACAGTAAGTTTAGCCTAGTCTTATCCTAGCCATTACTCACTGGACATCGGTGCAGTGCACTCAACAGATAACACTGCACTACACGGATGGAGTCTGGTTATGCATGGCACACGCGAGTTTCCATTTGTCGGACCATTCTACCCGAAGCGTCGGTTGCGTGATCACCAAGAAGCCCCAGCGGTACCGGTTGTCCCACCACCATCGAGCTCTTCGGGCGTTGGCTCCACACTGAAGCCACCGACCCTGTTGACTGATCTCACCAACAACCGGATCGATAGTCAGTCTCCAGTGGGCAAGGAGGAAGCAACCAAACAGCAGCCGCCTCAGTCGGGCGGCGAGAACATATTTCGTAAGTTTTACTCCAAATTGCTGGCATATTTTCAAAAGCGGCAGCGGCAGTGATGCGCGACTCAGCGACCCCTTACCATCACTCACTCTTGGTCCCACTTGGCCAGCATGCCTACCCCTCTTGGGCCGACTTGTTGGTCTCGACCATCGTGTTCAGCCCCTCATCTAATTCACATTTTCTCTCTGTTCTTTCTTTTTCATTTCTGTCGTGTATTGTGTGCACACACACTTCTCTGATGATGATTGCTTCATTGGTCAGTTTAAGTCCCCTCACACCCTCTTTGCCTGCTCTTCTGACCCTGACCATTCTATCTGCCTGTCTGCATTCTCTCTCTCCCTTCTCTCTTTTACTGTGGCATTGTGTCACTGCCGGACACGATTGATCGATTCCGGTGCCGGTCGCGTGTGCATGAGCTTCCGACTCGATAAGACCCCCTCAGTACTGCTGCCTGCATGTGGATCCCGTGATAGTCACTATCGGTGCTGGCCACTGACCCGTCGGTCACACGCACCGTTCGTTCCAGCGCCGACAGTGATGGAACGCAGTCTTTCAACGTTGGTTGATAATGTTCTCTTTCTCCCTTCTCTGCCTCTTTCTCTACCGTTGCTCTTTCCGCTTTCGCCATTTGCTCGATCATCTAGTCTTTCCATATGGCCCGAGCCAGCGCAACCAGTCAAGAAAACCCGAGCTGGTACTGCCCGAAGTGAGCCAAGACTTGGACGGTGAAGAAGATGAGAGACGACGGTTACCCTACCACCACCGACACTACGTGCAGAGCTCGACACTGGATCGCACCAGGCACCGGCCCGACCCACACTACCCACTTGCACCGGGCAGAACCATCTCTGCGGCCACCGGAGGTCAATCACTTCCGGCCATGGTCACACTGCTACTCGCTTCTTGTCTCTCCTGCTTCTTTCTCTGTGCCTTTGTCCCACACTCTGGCTGAGCTCTACCACCACGCCACAACCCAACTTCGGACAACGCTTTTCACTAGAGACAAAAGTCTACTTGTGTGCATGTGTCGCTCGATTAATTTATTACCTTGGCCATTGTTTTCTCTCTTTTTCTCTCTCACTCTCATTATTGTGATCTTCACTTTTCTTTCTTCTCTCTCTTTTTGTTCCCTGCTGAAACTGTGAGCCAGACAGTGGAGACACGAAGAAGTCTCTACTCTCACTCCCCTTTGTACAGTAGTAACTCATCTCCAGACAAACACACACTCATAAACTAGAGAGGGGGACACACCATTAGGCAACCCAGTCCATGCTCGCTCTGCTTCCCCCTCTCTCTCTTTCACTTGTGTTGTACATATATACGAAACTCATGCTACACAAACTGTACATAGGTGCCACACCCCTCTCCTCTCGATAGTCATCATCTCCACTGACATTGACACTTTGCGACTCTCTGATCTAGTTTGTTTGTGTGTGAAACTTGCACAGCTATGTGACACTTGATTGCGCGATTGCATTCTCGCATCACCATCCCATTGCGACGCATCATTATCACGAATGACAACGCCAAGAGTGTCTCCAGACATCACGATGTGTCGCAGAGAGAATAATAAATTAAATTATTATTTTTTTCCGTTCGTTTGGTGGTCACATTGTTATCATTATTACACATTATATGCTAATCGAATGCCCACTCGGTCTTGCAGCGATCTCGATTGTTATCTGGTTCAGCCTGGGATTTGTGATGGCCTTGCTCTCGGTGGGCGTGTCCTTGTGGTTCTTTCGCATCATTGGTATCACTACTAACGGTAGCTGGCTCTACTTTCGTGTCCGCAATGTGCCGAACCTCGAGGCTGCCATTGAAACCTGCCGCTGATGATGGTGTGATGGCGATGTTGATGTACCTAACACGGCATCATCAAGCCCATTAACATATCACAAACACACACTGATTGAGTGAGAGAGGTGACTCACACTCAACCTGTCCCGTGCCCGAACTTCCATCGACCTGATTTGAATCTCTTTCGCGCGGAAAAAAGACTGGCCCACCGAAACTCAATAACACAGAGAGAACTCGTAGAACAACGCACAA
Source organism: Rhinocypha anisoptera (assembly GCA_011762765.2). NCBI lineage: Eukaryota > Metazoa > Arthropoda > Insecta > Odonata > Chlorocyphidae > Rhinocypha > Rhinocypha anisoptera. The sequence continues at coordinate 4,585 of WURS02169456.1, forward strand.
TCAACCAAGATTTGACTTTCAAATCTCTAAGATACCAAAAAAACAAATCAAATGAAACACGCCGTGCCGCGCCTCAAACGGTGGCACGCAAACGCGTTAATTGTCTCTTAATTGTTGTTGTTAAATCTTTTTCTTCTTTTTATTATTCTCTTCTAATTATTTTTGTTTTTTAAATAATAAAAAATATATATCAAACACGACAAAAAACGTAATGAGAATGAAATGGGCGGAGATGTGAATGAGTGAGTGTGTGTGTGAATGTGATTTGTCAATAAAGGGGATCGTTTTCTTCTCATCATCAGTGTGTATGGCAACTCCTAAGAAGTTGCCAAATAGTTTTGATGTTTGGCCAACAAAGCCAACGTCTTTTGGTGGTGCCGTTGAGCCACGTGCGAGTACCTGTGACAAAAAACCAACAACAACAACAAAGAAAGAAAAAAAGTTAACAAAGTGACATGAGAAAGAAAATATAAAATGAAAGGGACGCAATATAATAAAAGTGCATTGAAGCGATGAGTTGCAATTCGAGTGACATGATTGAAATTTCAATTTAAAACAAACAAACAAATATAAGTATGAGTATATGTGCGACGAGAGTTGCGAATAAAACATAAATGAGCAATTCATAAAGAACGTAACTAATGTATTTTATTCATAGACTTGACTAATGGCTTCGGTTTGCTCTTTGTGTAGCCACGTCTTTTTTGTATTAGAAATAGTTAAATTGTCACGTAGTTTGTGAATTTACATTTATGTTTTATTCTCAACCCTGTGTGTGACTTACTCGTAGAGAAATTGTCGATCCTCCTCCATGACGAATTGCACCGGAGCATCGAGTCCATTTCGTCGGGTGAGTCGACGTAGAATCTCCTCGTGGTCGGGTGTATTCTGTAATTCAATCCAGAGAGAAAGAGAGAGAGAGAGAGAATTAAATTGAAAGGTCAATTCCGGGTGGGTCGGGGTCAAACTTGTGACACATACACACACACACCACAATAAATCAATTACACGACACGATTGGGCGTAGGTTGGAAGGAGAAAATAAGTGAATGGGAAAAAGGTGAATTAATGACAACAACAAAAATTCTCCCAAGTATCCGGGACCTATTCTTAATAGAGTCATTCAATCGACAACCTCTAAATAAACAACAACAACAGCACAAAACAAATTGCGACAACTCACTATCAAAAAGAAGTTAATTGAAAAGTTGGACTTATTAAAATAGTTAAATTTTCTCAAACTGATATTGAGTTTTCAAATTGTCAAGTGTTTCACTTCACAAATATCTTTCTTGTACTTCCTAATTTAATAATATTTTCTTAAAATATTAAATTTTGTTTACTTACTCATTCTTGTAAATACAAATATAGTTTTTTTATTAATATTATTAAAGAGTGGCCTGATTGAGTCTTTTTTCACAGTAACCCCACAATCTAATCTCTTAAAGCTCAAAATATCCTAACTCAAGGTTACCTTCGGGTTACATTTAATTGGAGTCAATTGATACAGACTATTGAAGATATATATTGTTGGAGTTAAGTATCCCCTCAGGTTTCAAGTTTAAATTTAAATAGTTGCACCTGGGAGTTACAGTTGTCCCCGGTAAACAAATGTAACACAATTTGAATAAAAATAGAGCAAAGCATAGTCTATGTATTCCCAATAGACATTTTTGTGTAGTTAACTTGGCAGCACTTTACAATTAAATTGGGAAATTGGTTACAAACAAAATTCTGATTTGCTAACAACAAAGTTGGAAAATTTTGTTATGCTGATTAAAAGTAAATTCTGGTTAAATCGAATGTTTTTTTCCAAGACACATTGAGAATTAGTGTTAAATTAGAAGTGAGCTCAAATTCATTTATTAGGACAAGTTCAATGGGTGAATTAGATGATAATCTATGTTTGAACTAATTCGTAGATTAATTTGTAAATTAAATTGTTGAGCTCAAGTTGACAGTTAAATTTTTTAGTTATATTTGACATTTGGAAAATTCTTGTTTCAAAGACAACTCCTAATCATACTAAATTATACTATTTTATTATAAACTACTATTTTCTAAATAACAAACTGATTTTGGGACATATTGAAGGGTTCTTATCGAGAATACTATTGGAAATTAAAGTGATTAATTTGCTTAATACAAAATTAAAGTAAATATTTAAAACTAATAATTTTTAATGTTTAAAATATGACTCTAAACTTAACTAGCATTTTTGTTCGAGAACTTTCTCATACACTGATTTGTGTTACTGGTCTTGAATGTGGCCGCCTTAATAAAAATAAAGAATAAACTCAAGTTTTATTTAAATTTTAAACATGAAAAATTTCAAAGAATGATTCGTGTTTTGTTCATAATCATATTAAACCTTTAGAGGCTATCCCAACCAAGTTGAATTTGTTTCCTCCATTCCAAGATTAATCACTTTCATTTAAAAGAGTTAAGAGTGACTGTAGAAAGGTAAATACCTGGAATTGAGTGGCGATGTCACGAAGTATCACAGTTCGATTTGCGGCAAAGGTCCAGAGGAGAAATTCACGTGCGGCAATCAAATCCTTATAGTGAGCCTGTCTAGCCTCACTATCGTGGATCGCGTTGAACTTGTAGAGCAGACTGCTCTTGATGACCCAGTTGCCACGAATCAGGTGACAGGCGGGTTGCAACACTGACATAAGTTTCACTGGGTCCACCTCGAGAATCTGTTGCAACTCGACAAAACGAGCCACCTGTGCCTTGCGTAGGAACACCTCGATTCGTAGCTCAACAAGTTCGATGCTCTTGATCTCGAAGAGATTCACCTTGACCAGCTGCCAGTGATGACAGTTGACCAAGTCCATCATGTCCACTGTGGGCTTTTCCGGTTCCACCTTGCCACCCACAGACTCTACCGAGTTTGGTTTTGCTTTGGGAGAGTTGTAGAACTCGCGAAGAAACCTTTCGGAATTGGGCACCACTTGCAGAGGTTTGTAAAGGTAGTTTTTCATGTCGATCACCAACTGATCGTGTTTGTTGCGCGCCGGATATGGCCTCTTGAAACCATCCTCAAAGATCTTGTTCACCGAGTCGCTCATCTTGGAGCAATCCTTGTTGGCGGCGTCTAGAAGAGTGATCGAGTGAGTTCCGTTTACCGGAATGAAGTAGGCATCGCCGGTTTCGCGGCACAGCTTGACCGCAAACATATTCTTGCTCAGCATGCCCAGGGTTTCTTTGGTGTAAAACACCGACGAGGTGTGCTCGTCCAACGATGCCTTGAATTTCAACTCTTTCAGATCAGTTCGAATGCTGATCTCATTTCTCGCCGACCGACACAACACCTTCGATAAACCGGACACCGCAAACGCTTTGTATTTTGGATTGTTCAGTTGAACTATGTCGTACTATGTCAATAGAGAAAGAATGATTAGAAACAACTCAATCTAGTTTGCCTAACTTAACTACCAACCAGAATATTTTAATTACTGCAAAAAATTTACTAATTGATTCGGTAAGTTTTGATACAGGTTGTCTTGTTATTAAGTAATAAAAACAACATTCCAGTGAAAAACTCCACCAATGTTAAATCAACTTACCGATGCAATCAACTCATCCTCCTCCTCTTCTTGATTGAGCACCAGATTAGTAACCGAGACATCGAGAGTACTTTGCTCGTCCTCTTCCTTCACCGTGTGCATCATGTGTGCGAGTGTTTCAATTGGAATAGGATACGAAAACCACAGGAATCAAATCAGGCTAAACATGAACAGCCGCTTAGGTCTGTTTTGATCACTGCACATGTGATTATCATGCTCGACGCGCGCGCCATCTATCGTCACTGATTGCGGCTTGTTTTTTGGTACACTCGAAGTACACATTTTGCACTTTCTTTCCGTATGTCGATGTTCTACAGGCTCTAATCACAATGGCATTGAGACAAGATGTGATAGCGAATGGGAGAAAAAGTGGGAGAAGAGTGAGGGAGATAGAAGGAGCAATAAAGAACGCAACAAAGAGGGGTGTAAAAACTAGATAACATAACTGAAAGAAAAGAATTTAGGGGGAGACAGTAAGTTATCACAAATGAATAGAAAGTGTGGAGAGAGAAAGAGAGGGAGAGTCAAAATAAAACAGGATAGTAATAATAAAATAAAAAGGAGAGAAAGAGAAGAGTGTGGGAGACACGGGCAACAATCAGTTACGACTATTTATAATCGCTCAAAACATCAGATAATGACCATCTTGTCCACCAAGCCACTGGGTTAGGTCACGTAGGCCAGGTTTGTGATAGATATCTATTTTATTTTTATATAATAATGCAGAAGCACGCTACCAAAGAGTGTCGATAACAACGGGCAATCGCGCCGAGAGTTGAGCCACCATGAGTTGAGTTAAGTTGAGTGTGGAGTTGATAACTCTACCACACCATTCAGTGGGACAAATTCCAAGCAATATATCAACCTATCACCCTCGCACACCATTACGTCATTCTATATATATTATTTTATATTAAATAGATCTTATGATCACTTTCATGATTGACACACACACACTTCAAACGCTGTTGAAGTTGCCAGTTTATTTATGCTACTAAAAAACTTAACCAGATGTGAAGCAACCCAGGGGATGTGTTTCACTAGAAATTACCCAAATTTGGATGAGTTTGGATGTGGTGGGATCTGGTTGCGATGGCACTGCCACCCATATCCATCAGTGGTAATATGCGCTGTGTCGGCGTCGATGTTGCGCCTTATTCGATAATGATAACGCGCGCAGTGCGGTCGCGTGATAAGTGGACAGAGAGTGTGGCGCGCTGTGATAAAGCATCTCTACTCGGTCTCTCAGTTTTCTTCTTCACCACTGCATCTTCTGCATTGTTGGTGGGGCTAGATCCTGCCTAATCTCTGCTAGTTGGGTTGAGTATCGCGATAGCTAGCACCATATTAGAGTGGCAGTGTCGGCTTGCTCTGTTTTCTTTCCTCGCAAGCCGAGCTGGTGAACGCACCATCAACACAGTCAACACATTGTCTCTCGAAGTGCATCAGTGCAGTCGAATGATACTTGGGCCAGTCCAGTCCCATATTCGTGGCACTAGTCCCAATTACCGGCAATAACACGAGCTGTGACACGCTGGTTAAGTGCACCGTTGGGTAGAATTACGTAGAGTCGTGTAGAAGTATTGTGAGAGAGAGAAGGATGTGTGAGTCCCACCAGACCGACTTGTCATCGCCGTCACCATCGGCCTCGTCTTGCTCGTCAGCTAATTCGCCTGGCATGTCAGGCTCGATGCAACCCATCATCTTCTACACCTCACGAACCACACCCTCTTGTCGCGCGGTGAAGATGGTAGCCACTCATCTTAATATTCCGATGCATGAAATTCCTCTTCAGTGCTACATTGACACCCGGACAGAGCAGTTTCGTAAGGTTAGTGTCACGAATTGATAGATAAATGAACATTGCATCATGACCACCATCAACTTTTGTTCGGCATAGATCAATCCGTGTCACACTTTGCCTGTAATCAATGACCATGGCTTTATTCTGTGGGAATCGCGTGCCATTATGCAGTACCTGTGCAACCAGTACGCGCCTGATTCCAGTCTTTATCCGCGTGAACCGCAGAAGCGAGCTACCGTGGACCGTTTGCTCAATTTTGACCTGAAGACACTGAGTCACGCGGTGATAGCCGTTCACTACGAGTTCATGGTAAGTGTCACCTAATCAAGCGAGTCACACTAGACAGACTGAGGAGTAACCCTTGTGCCTGTTGCGTAATCAGTTTCCCAGCGAGTACAGCGCATCACGCGGAGAGAAGCTGATCGCAGTAACGGACGCGCTCACACTGCTCGAGATCTTCTTGATTAATAAAAACTACGTGGCCTGTGAGCATCTTACGATCGCAGATATCTCGATCGTTGCCAGTGTGACACTGCTCGAGATTGCGGTAGAATTTGATCTAACCTGTTATCCGAATATATGGAATTGGTTCAATCGTTTACGAAACGAACTGCCTTACTATGATTTGATCACCAAAGTGGCACATGATGAGTTGCGTGCTCTGATCCAGAGTGTTCGCGATGCCGATGAAGAGTGGAGCACTCCGGTGCCACACTGTGCCTTCACACCCAATAACTCGAGTTGCATTGAAGAGCAACGCAGTCAGTACCAGAGACTTTTTCTGAATGCCAAGGAGAAACGAGACGCAGCTCGCATTATGGCTGCGGTGACACCAGTTTTCCGAAACCGTCGTCGTTCCGATGGTCTTGCTGCGGTCAAAGCAGCCATGATAGCCACCAAGGAAATCTACAACGGACACGGCATAGTCCACTCTGAAACAGTTCATGGTACTCAGAATGACTCGCAGGATGAACGTAAACGAAAAATGAGTAATCAACAAAAAGCTTATGCACTGGAGCAGGGTTGTGCAAAGTCGGCACAGCCTTTCATGAAACGAATTCGATTGACTATTGAGCCCAATACGGGGCAATCGTTACAGTTAAGTCACTTTGAATCAACAATAATCGAGTGATTGCTTCCGGTCGCTCAACCCCCAAAGTGAATCGATTGATTCGTGTTGGTGACCGATCTGCATCCATCTTCAAATGGTTCCTCTTTAACCGCACAATGCATATATGCAGTATGAGCTCACTCAATTACACTTGTGCAAATCAAAGATCACTCAGTAGCACCGTCTATAAGTGGTTCTATTATATGATTAGTCACTCGCAATCGTCTCGTCGCAATTATTGTCTCAGCGAATGCTCAACCCCCCTCAAGGTTCGACTGTCCCCGAGAAACAATCACTCTTTAATATATCTTTTGTATTATACAATATTTTATTTTTTAAATTAAAATTTTTACATTTACAATAACAATACATCGTAACAAAAATACGCTTTATATATATAAAAACATGTAGATTGATAAGAAAGAATATAAAATCAATATAGCAAAATAATACATCATATCTTATAACAATGGTAATAATAATAAAAATAATAAATATAAATATACACTTGTTTTAATTGTAGATTTATGTGTTAATGAGGCAGTCTGTTTGGTAGATGTTTTGGCATTGACATTGCACTTGAGTCATGAAAAGGGGGAATGCAGGTGAGAGAGAGAGACTATTATCGGGAAATGATGTGGACCACCAGCATGAGTAGGAGTAGTGGGGGTGATGTGCAAAGGTTGAAATGGTGGATGGCAGCTGAGGTGTAGAAGCTAACATCGCAAGCGGGCGGACAAACTATGTTGACTGACTCGCTAAGCCGAATCATGGTTTGATTGGTTCCCAGTTTGTTCGATGCTTGGCACACGTAGTTGCCGTATTGCTTCTTCTCGATACGTCTAACTCGAAGAGTGCTGTCCATGAATTCATCGGTTCGCGCAAAGATGCTGATTCGGTAGTGTTGATTGTCGTTGATTACCTAAACCAAACAAAATGTAATTGTAATTAGGCACAAAAACTTTATACTATATTTTGTATATACTAAGGTATTTGAAAAAGTTTTTGGTTTAAAACAAAAATATCTATTTAACCCTTTCGCTCCCGAAGGCGCTACCGGGACGTATGTGTCCCGCTCATTTAATGAGTGATATAAGACTTATCTTTTACTGATAATCATTGGGATCGAAAGAATTAAAAATTATGACAGAAAAAAGTACGCATTCAAAAGATCATATGTACAATACTTTTGAGCTATTTTGCGAATTATCGGAATATATATAACCGGAAAGTCGCATGAGATTGAAATTCGCGAATTATAATTATTAAAAAATTGCTATGTTTAAACTATAGACTAAAGTGAACCACCAATCATCACAAATTACAAATTAAAAGAATGATCGACATTTTAGAATAGAAATAAATAAACAGAGGATTCCAATAAAAATTACGAATTAAAGGCACTTGCAAATTACAAGCATTTTACTATAAGCCAAATGAACTTATTTGAGAAGTAATGCTCCTACCTGGCCATCCTTGAGCCACGTGATTGAAGGTGAGGGAAAAGCCTCAATGTGACAGTAAAGATCGGCATCGTACTGCAGAGCTTGTTCCACTTGGTTGCGACCTGGTCGCACGTAAGGCGGAAACTCGACCTCTACGCCCACGTGACGCCGAGCTCCTTGACCCACCCCGTTGTCCGCTACACAGTAGTAGGTGCCACGGTCCTCTTTGGCCACTCGCTCGATCGTTAGGTTGTTACCTTTGAAGTAAGCCATTCGATTGGGCAGTAGTAGGTGCTTTTCACGGCGCCAACTGATCACTGGAGGCGGAAAGCCTACAGCACAACAACATCATAGTTATTCGAAAGCGGAAGTCAACACAAAAGCACCAAAAACCAACCTGAGCCATAACACTGGAGTGTAACTTGAGAACCAACCTGTGTGATCACCGAACGTGTCGAGTTGTCCGAGATCACCGGAGGGATGCGCACTAGCACTGGCACGTCAGCCGTGTACTATCATGGTTTTTAATTATTAATTAAACACATTAGACGACCGATTAGGTTTTAAGGCATGTAGAGGTGTGAGAGGACACTCACCTTAGTGTTGACGCCAGTAGTGATCTCACAACGGTAGGTGCCGGCATCGATCTCCTGCACTTTCTTGATCACCAGTGTATAGATCAATTGTTGATCGTCGTAGAAGATTTCATGCCGATTGCCGGGCACCACGATTGACTGGCCACGTGAGATAAATGTGAGGTCACTGCCAAGCTTAGTCCATGCCACCGGGTACCGATCGGCATCCTGCACCTGACACTTGAGCTCGAGGTAGTCGCCAATGTTGACCACCTTGTCTTTGCTGATGAACGAAATCGAGGGATTACGTTGTGCGGTGGTGAGGTGGAGAAACAGAACCAAGAAGAAGCCGAAGAAAAGTGTGCCGTGATGGAAGCCTCGTTGAACCAGGTGCCACATGGTGCCTTAAACGGAAATGATGTGACCGTTCGTGTCAGGTGTGGGTCATTGATGGTGAGCTAGCATTCGACTCGAGGGATGGAGCCGTTGCGGTTGCAAGTCGACGCCCTGACTCCCGCTCGAGCGATCTCCAACGAGCGATGCCAATTCGAGTTGAACTCCATGGATAGCAAACGCAGCAACTGTACACTGCCATGACAACCACCCAACACACGTAGATACACGTACATTCGCATGCACACTCACACACACTACCTCATCGACAGGTAGCTCAACTCAGCCAGGTAATAGCAAACCTGTTCGGGTGCCGCTAATAAGCACCAGTGCCGCATTCTTTCGATCACTTCCACCGACGATAGATGGCACACGCTTCAAGAGTTTATTCTTTGATTCTCATGAGAATGCATATGTTGTTTGGATCTATTGTGTCTTGGCTATCGGTTGAAGTTTCTTGAAAATCTAGTAGCTAGGTCGAGAGTTACACCAGCTACATTGACATTGATATCAATATATATTCCGTAAGTAAACATCCGTTTGAACACATTGAAAAGGGATTTATATTATAGCCCAGAATTTTTGTTCGGGAACTTTCTTATACACACTGGTTTGTGTTGCGGCCACATTCAAGATCAGTAACATAAATCAGTGTTTGAGAAAGTTCTTGAACAAAAATGCTGGTTAATTTTAGAGTCATATTTATTTATATCTTGTATGTTGTAATATGTTGTACGTAAAGTAATATCTTCTTAGGACTAATAAACTTAAATAAAAACAGTGAAATTATTTTTTCATGTTAAAAATGATTAAGTTTAATAGGTTGTGCAATAGTTATTAATTTTTAAATAAAAATATAAATCATTTGAAAGCCAAGGTTGCCAGTATTCATTTTATTAAACTTTTCAATTCAAATTCAACTCAACCATGTCATAGACAAATTCTATTTATATATCAAACACAATTTTTTTGATTACAAAATAATGTAAAACAAATTTAAACTAACAGATACAACATTTTTTGTTTGAATATTTAATTAATAATAATTTGAGGTTTTGGATATTTTTTTATTATCATCAATTGTATTTGAAAGTATATTATATATCTAATATTTCTTTTGAGTACCTTGGTACTGAAGAAAATCCAACGGAAAGATTGCTCTGATACGTTTTTTCTTATGTGAGTGAAGGCCACAAATCATTATAAACTTAACTCAATTTGGCTATTGATTTTAAAGCATGTTATTGATGCTTGGTAAGTAGAAGTAACTTGAAAAGAAAGAAAAAAGAGGTCATTTACTACTCTATAATAATGAAGATGACATAAGCGTGTGTGAAAGTTGATCACACAAACTAAAATGAACTTTGAAAGAGGTTGTCGTAGTAATGAACTAGAGCATAGATATCGTCTTATCCCAAAACCCAAATGCAGACACCAATGACCTCAAAAACAGCTTGTAAAACATGCATAGATTGTAGAAAATGTCACCAAAATGATACAACTTTGAAGGAAATATTTTATTTATTTTAATTTAATTCGATTGACACATGTACAAAAATTCATATTAAATTGCTTCAAATGTTGGAATACAAAAAAAGGAAAAAATCGTTGAGTCTAGTAATGGTATGCTTTCTGCACACGAAACATCTAAGAAACAAAGAAATCAATAATAATAACTGACAGTATGTGACATTAGCATACAATGTGTGTTTAATAATCATTTAAATAATAATAAAAATGCAATAGTTGCGGATTGGAAAAAGGATAAGAACGATGTGAGTGGATGATGTTTTTAACCGAAACGAGAGATGTTGTGAAAGTTGATGATGTGTGGTGGATGCGAAAGTGAACTCCCCCACTCATTCTGATTTAATCCTCCGGTCCCTCTTTGGATTTGTCGATAAGGTGTTGAGCCAGAAATTCAAGTGGCTTGGCAGGCCTTTCCTTGGCCAGTGCACTGAGGCCGGAGAGAAGTGCCGGTACCACGGTGGCATCCATGTACTGTCGAATGGGCAGTTTGCCCAGGTCTATCTTGGTCTTCTTAGTTTCCGTCTTCACCTCTTTGGGCTTGGTCTCAGACGCTGTTCCAGCACTCTCAGTCGTCTTCGCCTCCGCTTCGTTATTGTTCGCGGTCACACTGTTCTCCTCTACTTTCACCGCTGAAGAGGCGGAATTAGTCTCCGATGCACCGGCATCTTTCTTCGGACTTGCTTCCGAAACATCCTTTGGAACCTCCTGTTTATAATAATTTAACAAAAAACAGTCAGAAACAATTATATTATAAATTTGAAAAAAATAATTATCAAAAATATAAATGTTTTGATAGAATTAATTTGGTAGTAGTCCAAATAAAACGAAACGAGAAATTTGAAACATTGTAATTAGTTGTTACAAAATTACTAATTACGAAGTTGATTATACTAAAAAAATCAATATTTTTGTAGTTGAGATAAAATGGTTTTACTTGCAACAAGAAAAAAAGGCTACAAAATACTTACATCGACTTCCATGCTTTCTTCGGTGTTCTTCTTTGTCTCCTCTTCCTTGGACTGGTTGGCTGGGGAAGTGGGAGCCTCGGACGCGGGTTCCGCGGAATCTCCACCGGTTTCGGTGGGTTTGGCCGTCTCGGGAGTCTCTGCACTAGTGGCACTGGACTGGGGTTTGACCTCGACCGCCGGGGTCGTCTCACTTGCCGCGTTTTCCGTCGTGTCAGACATGCTGGTGGTTACTATCGACTTGCTAGGGGTGTTTTTATTATTGACCAGTATTGGATTAGTTTTGCTGGTGTGTTGCTGAAACACGTAGAAGAGCACGCGCCGGTGTGGTGTGGTGTGGTGACAGTTTGAGACTAAGAGTAGGTTGATGGAGAGAGAGAGAAAGGAGAGAAGAGATGAATCGGTCCGATGTGAATAGCACGGCTGCTCACTATGTGTGTGTGTGTGTGTGTGGCTGGTAGTGGCGCGTTGGTGGAAAAGTATGCTTTAAAGTTTGAATAAAACTAACAAGAGGCGTGGCTTATCTAACACAACTATTAATGTTTTTAGAAATAAGCCACACCTTTTTATAACTGATTACGATCATTAATGTGGCTTCATCGGCAAATGCATTGTTCCCGACGGCGGCCCGCCACATTTGCTCACACACACACATACACATACATGCGCCTTTGCCCTCCACAGAGAACGTAACTTGTAACCAACCAACTGAATTTCGGTAAAGTTTGTTGTTATGGTTTACTTCCCTCCGTTCGTGCGGATCCGCATTGACAACTGCAATGCAGTGGTGGCGTTCCCACTGCATGGTTAGTCTGCAAATGTGACGACGTTTCACCAGTCTTCCCCTCTCGAGATAAACTGTGATGATTAACTTGTTCACTTTTTGATAACTCTTAAACATTTTTCAAGCAAGTATTTCGATCTCGTTCTATATTGGAAAAAACAAATGTCATGTGAGTTTTAACCTCAATTTTGTTTTGTTTTTTATAAAAAAAACTTTTTCATATCAGTAAAAATATAGATAAGCAGCTTTTATATACTTTGGATTTTATTATTAATTTTAGATAAAATATTGATCACTCTTTAAATACCAAACAAACAAATTAATGAATTAATTCAGATTTGATTATTTTGAGATTCTGTCATGAAATATTAGCGCCAAAAGCATGTTTATTATTTTAAAGCTAATTTAACTTCTATGGTTTCGATAGATAAATTTTTTGATGAGGTTATTGAATTTATTTTATTGTTATATTATTACTGTATTGCATTGTGTGCTTTATCACTTCCAAAAACCTCGAAAGTTTATTATCTCAATCGAATAATGTCAATCATTTTTTGCTATTGCTTCAATTAATTTTTAGTTTAGTTGTGTTTGTTTTTTTCAAACAATTCTTTATGAATCATGCAGCATGATTTCAGTTTTTCTTTCGTACTCACGCTGAATTAGTGTGCGTTGTTGAAACAAAGTGTAAGGCAGAATCATCTTTTACAGTGTTGCGTGAGAGTTGAATTACGTTAGTATGAAGTTTTACTGTACATACCATGAGTCATCTTTCCATCATCAGTTTCCTATTGGGAGGGGTTTTTAAATATATCTAGTGAGAAGAGATTTAGACTATTAGCACTTGTTGACGTTACGCTTGTTTAACATCTCTCTCTCTCTCTCTCTTTCAATTCATTATTTTTTATATTTTAGTGACACATTTGCTGAAAAGAATTAAAAATGTTGAACTGTTGCCAAGCTATAATAAAAATTTCATGATCCCTAACAAGGTTCCATGGTGAATTCAAAGTATGTGTGTTATAATTAGAAAAGAATGGTAATAGTAATCTATGGTAAATATTCAAGTTTATAAAAACCCGTTTAGAAACTTGAAAAATAGAAGTTGGATATGAAATTTAGCCAATCTAACTCACCAATCTGGTGATGATTGCACAGTTTTAACAAAAATTCTGGTTGTCACGCTTATTAATCTCCTACTCACTATATATATAGCTTTCTCTCTCTTGTGAAAATTGATCCGTTGTGGTTTGAAAGTTTAAATTGTCAAAACTCCATAAACTCCAATTGAATGACTGTTTTAGGTGATATTTGTATTATTATTCAATTTTTACATCATGATGATGTGGAGAGAGAGTTGGCTGAGTTGTGTTGACTGTTCATGGTTTTGGATTTGGTGGTCACTGTGGCGTGGTTTGAAGGCCATTGCGTGACTTGTGCCATCATCAAATCATCTTTAGCTTGACTTGTCACCACTTTCTTCACCACCATCATTTTCTCCTCTCTTTCTCTCCCTCTCAATCACTCTCTTAAAACTGCTCCACCTCGATTTACGGTGCTAATTGCTTAGTTTATATCTCTCTTTGTTTCACGACGCACTCTCACTGGTACTTGAGAGTCACTCAGTCACTTGAGGTGTCCTCATCTCCTGAATACAGCTACCTAAAAAATCCCCCTGTACCAGATCGATCCACTTTTGTCACTTACCCACCAACGTCGGTTGCTATTTTGAACCATATTTTTTTCCTTTCCCCGAAACGACTAGGGTGGAAAGTTCGAAATTCAAGATAGAGAGCGAGTCACTAAGTACTTTTTATTTACTATTTTCCGCACCATTTCAAAAGTTGATTTTTCATAAATCTTTAATAATATTCTTGATTGTTGACTTAAGTATAAAGTGACGCCTCTCTATATGTGTGTTTTGGTAGTATTTGCTCGATTACCAAGGTAATTTATAACCATATAATATAATGTTCAAGTGGGTGCCAACTTGACCTTTGTGTGTCAAAAGTGATTCAATTAGTTTCCAAATGGCTTGCTATTTTAGTATACCAGAGTTCCAGAATGGATTAACCACTTTTAACTAGTTTCTTGTTATTATTTGACGAAAGATTGATTAAATTTTTGGTCTAATAATTTGGCCGGTTCTAATTTTGAAAGATCTTATTCAAAAACTGTAGTGGATAAAGTTTTGTAATGATTTGTCATAACTCGACCAATTTGTGAATACTGTTGGATGGTCTGATGATCTATTTTCTTTGTTTTTTTTTGTTTGGGTTAAGCCGGTTGACCCAATTTCCTGTTGGCATACTTTGTGTCTAACACACGTTTCAGACTTTGGTGTCATGAGGACAGGTGGTTTGGTGTTGCCAGTTTTATACAAAAAAAACTGTGTGGTTCAGTTCACTCTCTGGCACCATGGCGAACGGACGTGTACTCGATTCTTTCTCTATCTTCTTCTTTACCTATAGTTTGAGTATGTTCAAATTAATAATTATGATCGTGGTTTTCTATGTTCTATGTTCAATGTTCTGTCATTTTTTAAAAATATTGTGTTACTCACGTTTTTGTAATGTGAGATTTACTGTGCTTAACCGATTCGAATCCATTGTTGTGATTCGAATTCATTACCGATTCGAATCTAACTTTCACTGTTGTGATTCGAATTCTTAACCGATTCAAATCTAACTTTCTTTGTTATGATTCGAATTTTATTCCGATTTGGTTCGAATTTTGTGCATAAATCTTCGAATTCTTCAAAAAATTTGATTCGGAAATCGAACTTTTCCAATTTTCGTGCGATTTAGTTCGAATTTTTTGTATGAATTGTTTGCAAAAATGTTCTAAAATTTATTCGATGTTTTTTTCAGTTTTAAACTGTGATACCGTCTGTGAAGAGTGTGTGGGGTATGTCGCGCACTTCGAGTGAATCAACGCCATCTTCGAGTACATCTCTCATGGCTCGACAGGATCGAGATCATCCCAGTGGCAAGCCAATGGCTGCCTCACCCTCTTCCGCTTCTTCACTCTACCTGAAGCAATTAGGCGCACTCCTATGGAAGTCACTGATTGTCCGTCGAGTTCACTTCATCTCCACCTTCTTCGAGCTTCTTGGACCGGTGCTTCTCGTGTTCATTTTTGCACTTCTCTACTCAAAAACCTCCGAGCCAAAAGATTCTGTTGGCTTGGATGCAAATTCTCCCGAAGATGTTTACAATGGTCCAGTTTATTATAATAATCCAATTGCCCAAGCTTTCTCCACTGATCGACAACTTGATATGAGAGTGTTGTACGCACCGGATAATGGATCGAGCAACTTTTTGCTCGACTCACTTCGCCGAGTCAATGCCAACTTGATGGGTTTGCACGACGAGAATAGCCTTAGGAGTCAAGTGTACAACGAAAGTAACGCCAATAACAATAACCAAAATTACAACATTAACAATTTTAGGCCAGTTATTGGCATTTACTTTGAGAATGTCAACATTGAAAAAGCACAGATTAAATACAAGATCTACTATCCTTACCAGCGATTTCAAGCAAGAATCTTGACTAATTTGTTTCCCTTTAAACTGGACCAATCGCCAGCAAGCGATCCGTCTGAAGACCTGCAGATGGTGAGCAAGGCGATTAGTTTTGTTGGACGCGATTTCATTGCCGGACTGGCGCCACAAAGCAACATCCTTAAGATTGAGCTAAACCACATGCCTTATCCACGATACAAAACAGGCGATAATAATTTCATTAATGCGTGGGACTTTGTTGGTGCCTATATTGTCATTGCCTACATTGTGATCTGTCCTTTGATTGTGAAGCGTATTACCGATGAGAAGTCGACCAAGTCGAAGGAGTTGCTGCGCATGGTGGGCATGTCTGACTTGGTCTTCTGGTCGGCACACTTTTTCAGCTACTTGATTTTGTTTGTGTTCCACGCCGCAGCAATCACTCTCATTCTCTTCAACTACTCCCCACCTGTCTTTAGCTATTCATCTGGGTTTTTGTTTTTCATTGCTTTCGTTCTCTATGGCATTCAGATTATTATGTTTTCAATGCTGATCACCACTGTCTTCAATCGGTCAGTATTCTAGGCATTTACATTGATTTGGATTGTTGGTTAACGGGTTTATTAATTTTTTACAGACCTGTAGTAGCTGTGATTGTCACCGTCATTCTTTGGTTGGTTCTAATGGCAGTGGTATTCCGTGGACTACTTCCAAGCGTGAATCAAGGCATCAATATCTCGCAAACCAACTTTGCCCGGGTACTCACATCCTTCTTGCCAACTAGTTCGATTATTTGGTTCACCTCAATGATGGGAACGTTTGAGATGCACAACCAAGGATTGACCTGGAGCAATCTCAACGAAAGATCTTCAACTTATCTCAATTTTACCGGCTTGACTGTACTTTTCTCTATGATTGGTTCTTACTTCATTTACGCATTCCTCATCTGGTATCTTGATAATGTGTGGCCATTCCAGTTCGGTGTACCAAAGTCGCCGATTTTCCTATTCAAGCCATCTTACTGGTTTCCGGGTCGTGCCGTCACACCTGAAACACCTAAGCCGAAACTAAATGAAGAGATTTACGAACCCGAACCGGTTGGTTTGGAACCGAGTATCGAAGTGCAAGACGTGTGTAAGGTGTTTCGCAGTGCTGCGCAAACCAAGTACGCAGTAGACCACTTGTGGCTCAGTATTTACCAAAATCAAATTACTGTGTTACTCGGTCACAACGGGGCTGGTAAAACTACAACGATGAACATGATCACCGGAATTTACAAATCCTCTTCGGGTGCTATTTACGTTGATGGATTCAATGTGTTCACGCAGACCAACCAGGCACGTCGCAGCATTGGACTTTGTCCTCAGGAGAACATCATTTTCAACGAACTCACTGTTTACCAACACCTCCGACTGTTTGCTATAATCAAAGATCATCCATACGAAGACATCGAACGTGAAGTGGATGAGGTAATCGATATGTTGCAGTTGCGTGACAAGCGAAACGTTCTCGCTACAAGTTTGTCCGGTGGTATGAAGCGCAAGTTAGCTCTGGGCATCGCTCTGGTGGGTGGTACCAAAATTTTGATTCTGGACGAACCGACGTCGGGCATGGATCCAGAGGCTCGTCGTGTTATTTGGGACCTTCTTATGTCGATTCGTCGACAACGCACCATTCTTCTCACTACGCACTACATGGAGGAAGCTGACGTGAGTGCTTATTGTTCTTTCACTTGACTATAGTCACTAATCACTTGCATTGTAGGTTCTGGGTGATCGCATTGCTATCATGAACGATGGCAAACTGTGCTGTTCAGGTTCGCCCTTCTTTCTCAAAAACGCGTTCGGAACTGGCTACCAACTTCGAGTGGAGAAACAACGCAAGTTTAATGCGCGATCCTTTGAGCAAGTGTTGCAGAAATATATTCCCACTGTCTCACTCAAGTCGGAGATCGAGACCGAAGTGATCTACAGCTTCAACCAGAAGGCAAGTGACAAGAGTGCTCTGGTTAGTGCTTTTCCAGCCTTGTTTAAGGACATCGAAGCCAACAAGCAACAGTACTGCATCAATTCGTGTGGTCTGTCTTACTCCACTCTCGAAGATGTCTTTCTTCAAGTAGGTTCCGACTCGAGGATGTCCAGTGGTGAGAATGGCACTCAGGAGGCTAACAACGAGCTAAACCCACAAGTAATGCAACTGACCATGCACTCAGAGTTGACTCGCGGATCTTCTCTTCTGGCTAACCAATTTGTGGCTCTTTTTCTCAAGCGTTTTCACTTTGCCAAGCGTTACTGGACTATGTTTATTTTCCAGCTTGTCATTCCCAGTCTTATCATTCTTGCTGCTATGAAGTTAGACACTGCTATTCGATCAATTACTTCGGAAAATGATATTCCCGAAATCAACTTAAATCTGCAACAGCTCTATGGAAGCGACACAGTGGCCTTCTATAGTGGTTCTAATGATCTCAAGAATGAGTATATTAGTCTCAACAAGGACAAATATGGCGCCAGTGTGAACGATTTGAGCCAGTGCGTCAGCATGAAAAATGATGAACCATTGAGGGCTTTTTCAAAATGTTTGCTTGATCAGACTTTCAATCTTGATGTCTACATTCAAAAGTTTGTCACTGGTCTTTCCGTTTTCAGCTCGTCAGGTACCTATGGCATCTGGTACAACTCGGAGCAAACCATGTCGCTTCCAATAGCAATCACTACTGGACTGGAAGCAATAGCTCGACTTGTATTACCAAATCTCAGGAATGAGGTATCGATCGACGTGACCATTCACCCGGTTCACATTCCGGACAAAGGCGAACAAGATGATGTAATAACCTCAGTGGTTATCTCGTGGGTCATCACGTGTCTGATACTTTTACCAATCGCATTTCCTTTTCTTGCCTCGTCCTACATTCTCTTTCCGGTTCGCGAACAGGTTTCTAAGTCCAAGTTGCTTCAACTGATGACTGGTCTTTCACCGACCACTTTTTGGATTGCCAACTTTATTTTTGACCTGCTCTACCACCTTTTGGCTATCTCTCTTTTAACACTTCTCATCTTTCTGCTTGACTCCAATGGAGTGTTCTTTGGAAATGATTCCAAAGCTTCCGGAGCAGTTTTGTTCGCTATTCTTTTTGCATTCGGTGTCGGTGCAATTCCTTTGGCTTATGTGTTATCCTACGTCTTCAAGACGCCTTCTGGTGGTTTTGTCTTTCTCGTGATTACCTCACTTATCTTCGGTTTGATTGCCAATCTAGTGATGAGTGTGTTTGACATTCTCAATACTAATCTAAATTTGGGCATTTTCCCTTCCTGGGATGGACTGGCTTATCTCTTTCGACTGG
This sequence comes from Rhinocypha anisoptera, assembly GCA_011762765.2. Lineage (NCBI taxonomy): Eukaryota > Metazoa > Arthropoda > Insecta > Odonata > Chlorocyphidae > Rhinocypha > Rhinocypha anisoptera. The sequence goes on from WURS02169456.1 coordinate 23,610, forward strand.
TGCCTATTTTCTCGATGCTTTTTGGCTACCAAAAACTCTACAAGGCGGTGTCATTTTCCAAAGTTTGCAAACAGTACCAACCGGACGAGCTGAAGATGATGTGTATGAAACTGAAGCCAGGTGATACCAGTTTATCCACTGGTTGCTGTCCGGATAAATGTCTTGACAAGTGTTACGAGCAGGGCTCTCCCTTTTCATTTGGGCCATTCGGAGCCGGTCAAGAGTTTGTTTTTCTCATTCTTGATGGTCTTGTTCTTTTGTTTCTTATAGTTTTGTTTGAAAGTAAGTTGGCTAAATTAAAGTATTTATTATTTATTTATATAATTAAATATTTTTCAGCCTACAAGCAACCTATCTTGAAGCTCTTTGCCAACATTACTTCTTACATCGAGGGACTCATAGGACGTGCAAGTGATGCTGTGACAAAGACAGATCTGGTTGGGAGACAGAACAGTCGAACTACCTTCGAAGACTCGGATGTGATCAAAGAGAGAGAACGCATCGAGTTGTTGAACGAGTGCGAAGGAGGTCCACGTAAACTGAGTCGACTCAGCTCAACAACCTCTAGCGAGTCTGCCACTGGTGCTTCAACTTCAGACCTACTTTACGCGCATGGACTTACTAAACGTTTTGGTGGATTTCTGGCGGTGGATCATCTCACATTCGGAGTGCATCATAACGAGTGCTTTGGACTGTTGGGTGTGAATGGAGCGGGCAAGACAACCACTTTCTCGATGCTCACCGGAGACTTGCTGCCCACTGCTGGTGACGCGTACCTTGAATCGCGCTACTCGTTGATGCGCGATTTGAGTCAGTTCCGCAGCAACATTGGCTACTGTCCACAGTTTGACGCACTGCTTGATCTACTGACTGGCGAAGAAACCTTGTATCTCTTTGCACGACTACGCGGAGTGCCTACCAACTTTCAGAAGCGCGATGTGGACAATCTGATCAAGATGGTTGGACTAGAGAAGCACGCCACTAAGCCAACTGGTGCCTACAGTGGCGGCAATCGACGAAAACTTTCGATCGCAGTGGCACTGATTGGCAATCCACCACTGATCTTCCTGGACGAGCCCTCGGCAGGCGTAGATCCAGGTGCACGACGCAAGATCTGGGCTACGTTGGGCGCGGTGAAGAGCAACTTCAACAGCTCGATCATCCTGACGTCACACTCGATGGAGGAGTGCGAGGCACTGTGCTCTCGGATCGCCATCATGGTGAGTGGTCGCTTCCGGTGCCTCGGGTCCACCCAGCACCTTCGCACCAAGTATGGCCAGGGCTACTCGATTCTCATCCGACTTCACCGGCAACATGAACTCGACCAAGAGTACAGTGACTCGGTGCAGACTAACCTCTGCCAGGCACTACCCTCTGCCGTGCTTCGCGACTCGCACCAGTGCCTCATGAACTTTCACGTTCCCGACAAGACCGAAACCTGGTCCAACATCTTCGAGCGCATGGCTAAGCTTGACCAACAGTTCAACTTCGAGGACTACGTTGTGTCGGACACCACACTGGAGAACATCTTCATCATGTTTGCGCGAAGCCAACAAAACCGACAACAACAATCCTAGATTGAACATTCCATAAAATTGTACAGATATTTATAAATATTTATAATTAAATTAATAATTATTAAATAATAATTTAATTTTGATAATATTATAAATAAAAGTTTCTTTAAAAATGCGTTTTGCACGACTTACCCAACTTTAACTTTGTCCTTGTTTCAAGTGTCGTATAAATTTTAAGAACTTTCGATAAGTTAGCCTTTTCGAGCAGTTCTGAAAAAGAAAATATGCTTTCCATAAAAAATTCACTTAACAGAAAAAAACTAACCTTAACTTCGATCTCGTAAAAACCACGAGCGAGAGAACATCAAGTTAGCCAAAACAAGCAACAATGTAACCATTTAAATGGAATAAATTGAACAATTCTGTACATTCACTTTAGTTTATATCTGACTAAGTAAATAGCATATTTTGGAAATACAAAGTAAAATAAAATACAAGTTTTTACAAATCGATTTTGAAGTCCAAAGAAACTCGCAAAACTTGATATACCAATTGAGTTCAATATCCAAATACTTTTCGACCTTAGCGAGCCACTGCAAGGCTTCCTCATTGCACTGAGCTTGACCAACTTCTGATGAGTCTGACATTAACATTTGGACATTTTCTTTCATTTTTTGGATGACCACTTCAATGAACTGCTTGCAGAAACACTGCAGAAATCAGTTTCAGGTTGGCCAACAAGAGCTTCCATTCTCGCTATTCGTCGGTTCATTTGCTCTACACACAATTGTCTTGCAAGACCCGCGGGATCACACTTTTATACTGCAGCCAGTCTTCCAGCAGAAATTTGTTTAGTTCTTGAGATTTTTCAAAATCGGCCAAGAGTTCATTCCACAAGTTGATCAAGGTGTAATAATTTTGAATGTGAAAAAATTCCAAACACACAAATATGCTGAATCGGCGAAAGATACACTCAGGAAAAAAAACAATTCGGGAGTTTTCATAGATGACATGACACATTCAATGCAGTCACATTTGGGGGATGCAAGTTGCACAAGAGATTGTTACTCAATCACCTCCGATGAGTTCATTTCATGATTCGGTGCCCGCCAGTGAAAGCTTGTTCGCATGGTTCCAGTCACCAAAACGATTAATCACCACTGGACACCGCTCTGCATTGACGGTTCGAAACACCCTCGCCGTGCCATGTAGTGTTATTATGGGATGTAATATTTGATTTGCCCACTTTGTGAGGTTTTTCAAATTTTCGCCATTTGGATGGTGATGATGATACTTTCAAGATGAGGTGGCTTTTGTTCTCAAGTTTTGTGTTTCTTGTGTGTGCTTCGGTGCAAACGCAGGAATCGTTTGACCTCGATCATCAAATTGATCCGTTTGATCATCAGTAAGTTTGTTTACTTTTGGTTTGTTTAATTTTTGCTAACAAATTGTTGAAGTCCTCGATTGCTAGTGAAAAATGGCCACTTGGTTCTGTTGACTGGTAGAAACAAAGACATTATTTTTCGATCAAGCGGCAATGGACAGATCAAGATCAATGGCAACGACTTGCTGGCTTCCAAGTTGTCTCAACTCGATCGACCTGGCCAGTCTCAGCCAACTGCAGTGGTACCTTCCAGTGGTCAGGCGAATCGTCAGGTGAGCCTAATCGAGCAGAGGATTCAATCACGAATGGATCAACTCTCAACGCTCGTAAATGCCACCAATAAATTATACCCAAAAGCCATGAAGCAGTTGCGTGTTTTGACCCGAAGATTGCGACGAATCGAGCGGGTTGGTTTCAATACATTTTGGTTTTGTTTTTTCCACATTTAACGTTTGAGTTTATCTAGTTGCTTCGCAAAAACGAATGTCAGTCGAATCCGTGCCAAAACGGTGCTACCTGCGAAGATGGTTTTAACAAATACATATGTCGATGTACGGAAGGATTCAAGGTTTGGGAGAGTTTGTATAATTGAACCAAGTTGATCCAAGTGTTGGTTGTAGGGCCAGAATTGTGAAAGCGATGTGAACGAATGCTCCCACTACCAGGGCACCGAGTTAGGCTGTCAGAACGGGGGCACGTGTCTCAACACCTTAGGAGGCTATCACTGTCTCTGTCCGGCCAACTACGGCGGAGTGCGATGTACGGTCCAGTTCGACGACTGTCGCAACGTGTCCAATCATGAGATCTGTGGCAATGGGTTGTGTCTGAACCTAGCTCGAACCCAGTCGGGTGTGGCCCGGTACCAGTGTGTGTGCTACCAAGGTTTCACCAAAAGTGGTAAACTCGACTCGTCGCCGTGTGATGTTGATATAGACGAGTGTGCCACGGGAGTGCATCACTGTTCGCGCAATCCACCGGTGGCGTGCATCAACAAACCCGATGGCTATACCTGTGGCCCGTGTCCTGTGGGCTACTCGGGCGATGGGTACCGATGTGATTCGACCGATGCGTGTTCCATCAACAATGGCGGATGCTCGCTCACTCCTCGGGTTGCTTGTTTTGATCTTGGCAATGGACAAGTGCGCTGTGGATCATGTCCGCCTGGTTACGTTGGCGACGGTAAGTGCAGTCATTCATTTTGCACTTGGGAAGCATATTTTAATTACGTAAACAGTTTATGGGAGGATTGAATTTGCAAATTAGCTTACCAAGGTAGGCATTTTATTTTAATTTGCAAATTGTTAAGTGTTTTGATAACAGTAGTTTTTTACACTAAACTTTGTATAAAAGTTTATTTGAGCTAATTAGAACACAATTAACTCGAATCAATCAATTTTTCCATTTTTTCTATTTTTTCCGAAAAACATCGGACAAATTTTTCCATTGTTTTCCCAAATCGTCTTGAAAAAAACGGAAAAAATTTTCAATTTCATTTTATTCGGGTGTAGTCTATACCGAAGAAACATTTGTCAGATTCTCACCGATCAATTTTTTCATGTAAGATTTGATGTGTGGAGAAAGGGTGTGATTGGTTCATGCTTACTAACAGGAAAGAAGGAATGTGGGTTAAAAAAAACATTTCTTGCATACGTAATTAAAGTACGCTCCCTTGTTTTGTTTGCTCAGTTATAATATGATGTCTTGCACAGGATTCACGTGCTCAGCGGTGGATGGCAATCCATGCACTGCCAACAATGGAGGATGCTCGCCTCTTGCTGTATGCATGCCTAACCGAGCCATTGGGGTCAACTACCGCAGTTGCACATGCCCTTCCCAATACACTGGAAATGGTCTCGGGCCGAACGGATGCATTCCAAAAGTTAATGCAAGTTGCGCTACAATGCAGTGCCAGAACGGGGGGACTTGTCAGGAAATCACTTCATATGGCGCTGTTTGCCTGTGTCCAGAACCTTATACTGGGTTTTACTGCGAACGCTCGGCGGCCAGTTGCCAAACAAATCCATGCCGGAACAATGCAGTATGTGTGGATGTTCCCGGAAGTTACAGGTGAATATTTTTGGGTTTTAATAATTAATTGGAATCATTCTGGTTAATATCAAATCATCGATGTTACAGTTGTATCTGTACAAAGGACTATTATGGACGTAACTGTGAGCAAGTTCGTTCGCAATGTGGAGGTGAGTTTGAGTCCGAGGCAGGTGTGCTCACTTATCCGTTGGCCCACGAGAACGGCACTCTAGCACGCTACGGTAACAATGCATCCTGCGTGTGGATCATTCGCAGTCAGCAAGGCAAGGTTCTCAACGTCACCTTCACACGGTTTAGTCTGGAAAAGTCTTTCAACTGCCTTTTCGACTATCTCGAGATTTACGATGGACCCTCGCGAGAGTACCCCAAAGTGGGGAGGTACTGTGGAAACGACTTGCCCAAGAAGAACGGTGTGATCATCACTTCGTTCAACTCGGTCTATCTCTACTTCAAAACCGATCCAACATTTGCTTTGGAGGGATTCGAGTTGAACTGGATCACGGTTGAACCCAGTAAGTGTTTTGTTTGGCTTTACTTGACTTCTTAATTAACATGAAATTCTCTGATTATAAGGTTGCGGAGGAATGATCACAAACCAAAGTCATGGCATGATCCAGTCACCTGGTTTTCCTCATCACTACCCCACCAAGCTGGATTGTCACTGGCAAGTGGTGGCTGACTACGGCAAACGGATTCAGTTTCTCTTCACTCACCTTGATTTGGAACCCAGTCCAAACTGTTCTTATGACTATTTAGAATTTCGTGAAGGTATTAAGATTAGATTAAGATAACTTAAGGAATACATTAACTCTTTCATTTCTTTACTAATTAGGTTTACAACTACGTGAGTCGGGAAGCATAATTGCACGTTTCTGCAACTGGACTTCTTCAGCGGAAGTTGCGGTGCCACCACCGGTGACTACGTCGAGTCGTTTTGCCCGTCTTCACTTTCACTCCGATGAAGGTCTATCGACCAAAGGTTTCCAAGTGGTGTTTAACCAAGTGGCGGGAGTCTGTGGTGGTCTTCTCACCGGTACGGGTGGTATTTTTCAGTCGCCAAGTACTTCGTTTACCGCCGAAAGTGGACGCACTTATCTGGTGTACGAGAACAACATCATCTGTGACTGGACGATTCGAGTGTTGCCCAACGAGAGAGTTTCTCTCAAGTTCCTCACGTTTGCCATCGAGTCGGACGTGATGCATCGGTTGATGACTCGACAATACAATCGAACTCGTTGCATGTTTGACTTTGTCGAGGTCTACGATGGAGCCGACTTTGATGCGCCACTACGCGCAAGGCTGTGTGGTCGGGTGAAGCCACCCGAAATCATCTCCAGTGGACGGTACTTGAGAGTCAGGTTCCAGTCGGATGCAAGTGTTTCTCTGCGCGGCTTCATTGCTCAATATGTCAGTGAGATATTTGAATTTGAACTTTGAACTTAATTTAAATTTATTTAACGATAGAGAGCTTTGTGTGGTAGTGAGATGGATGGATTGGAAGGACGATTTGAAACGCCCAACTACCCGAACCCGGTGGTAGCTAACCGGAACTGCACCTACCTTGTGAACGTTCCTTCAGGTTACATTGTTCGATTGGAGATCGAAGAAATGGACATCGAGTTTGATCATCGATGTCTTTTCGACTACGTGCAAATCGAAGGAAAGCGGTACTGTGGCCAAGACCCACCGCCGGCGATCTACTCGATGAGCAACGAAATGCGCTTGGTCTACGTCAACGACGAATCGAAGCCAAGTCGCGGTTTCAAGGCCAAGTGGACTGCGGTCGAACTCGGGTGTGGAGGCGTGTTGCGTCAAGGTGAACCCGCACAGGCCATTTCAATAGATCGTCTTGTCGAACGACCCCCAATTGATCAGTGTTTATGGGAGATTCGTGCCAATGAATCGAACTTGGTTCGCATTAAGTTTTATCATTCGGAAATAAGTCATGCAGCCATCGCAAACGCAATACTTTCAGGAAACTTGGATTGCACTACTAAAAACTACATCATGCTCAACGATTCTGATGGTAGTTTGATCAAGCGATTCTGTACCGATGATCTCCCGCCACCCATCACTTCAACTGGTGCAAAACTTTTTGTGACCTTTGTGTTTAATTCAAGTCCCATCGGTGGACGGAATGAATCGATCAACTCTTCTTCCACCACAACATCGAACCCACAAGCCAGTTTTTCTCTCGACTTGTGGCGTAATTTCTACGCCAACTATTTCTTCATCACGGCTCGCAGGTTCTGTGATCGGAATCTATTCAAAAACAAAGGCGTTATTCGGTCACCAAGGTATCCGAGACGATACCCACCTAACCGAAACTGTTCCTGGATCATACAAGTTGACAATGGACTCCAGATTCGGCTCAACTTTACTCGGTTTCACCTTGAACCTCGAAACGAGATAAATGGCCGATGTTACGATTATATCGAAATTCGTAATGGACGTCGTGCCGACTCGCCGCTGATTGGAATCTTCTGTGGCGGTGATCATCTGCCCGACATTGTGTCGCACAGTAGTTACCTCTTCTTGCGATTCATCTCGGATGCCTCGATGAGTGGTCGTGGTTTTAAGATGTACTACGAGGCCACCTCCACCGGGTGTGGAGGAGTGCTCACTGCTTCCAGTGGTTCCATCGAATCACCCGGCTACCCAGATCGATACTTCAACAATCTTTACTGTGAGTGGCTGATTCGTATCTCGGCTGGCTCTACCATCGATCTTGCCTTTGCCTCGCTCGACATTGAGGAAGCTGGTGAATGCACTCGTGACTATGTTCAACTCTTCGATGGACCAGATGCCAATGCCAAATCTTTGGGACAATTTTGCAATCGTAGGGTAGGTGGAGGTTTTCAGTTTGGACTCACAAGTAAACCAAACAAACGTGTAATCTCGACTTTGAAATAATTCATATGTAGAACTCCTCATTGGGCCAGTAGACTTTAAAGGGTAAAGAGATTTTTCTGTGAGGTCTTTAAGAGAGGGCTGTGAGAAAAGTCTTCAATATAGATCATCAAAGTCAACGCTCAAAATCTCTCTTCCTAAAAATCTTACAAGAAAATTCTTTTACACTTTAAAGTCTACTGATATAAAGAGTAGTTTAGGATATGAATCATTTCAAACTCAAAGTTACAGGTTTGTTTGATTTTTATTTTGTCAGTTCTTCTTTTTAACAATTAAAAAAATAATTTACTGTTTTATTTATTTTCAAACTTGAAGGTTACCGTTTTATCAATGAGCAGCAGTTCGAATCAAGTGTTTGTTCGTTTCGTGACTGATGAAACAGTGAGACATGGCGGTTTCAAGCTTAACTACGCCATTCAGTGCAACCGTACTCTGAGTGGTCGTTTCGGGGTGATCGAGAGTCCCGATTACCCACAGTCACACCCACACAACCTGAATTGTAACTGGCACATCCTCGGTCCACTGGGCAACAACATCACGGTAGCTTTTTCTGCACTCAATCTCGAGCAGAGTGTCACTATCAATGACGCAAAGTATTGTCTCTTTGACTTCGTCAACATTACCGAAGTTCATCGTACTAGAGCGTTGAGTATGGCTCGATTGGATCGTATTAAGAGTGGTTTCAACGATATGAAAAATGTAACCAAGGCGAGCTTCTGTGGCAACTACACGGGCAACTTGCCTCGCATCAAGACCGAAGCTAACGAAGTGATTATCAAGTTTGTCTCGGACGAGACCAAATCGATTGAGAGTAGCTTTCGACTCGAATGGGCAGCCGAGGGGTGTGGAGGTGAGTTTCGTACCGAACGAGGCAAATTCTCCTCGCCTTTCTTTCCCAACCCATACCCGTCTGCGGTGGAGTGTCTGTGGCACATCCATGCTCCAGCCGGCCGACGAGTTGATCTTCGTATCCACACATTGGAGGTAGAGTTGTCTCAAGACTGCACCTTTGACTATCTCCAAGTGCTGGGTGGGCCCGACGAGACCGCTCCCGAACTGTTGAGGCTCTGTCGAGATTCTTCTAATGTTCAAGTTTCTTCCGTGGGCGATGCTATGACGATACGATTCATCTCAGACGAGTCGTCTACTCGTAAGTATATCTTAATTGTAACGTTGAGTTGATTTATTGGTAAACTTTGTTCTAGGTCGTGGTTTTAATGCTTCCTTCAGCACCACAACTCGCGGATGTGGGGGTGAGTTTATTGCCGAGAGAGGCATGCTCACTTCGCCCAACTATGGACGCGGCAATACATACGATCCGAAGAGTGACTGCGGCTACAAGATCCAAGTGAAGGGCAACTTTGATATTGAGCTCACTCTCAACGATCTTCACTTGCCGGAGTCGGTCAATTGCTCGCAAGGTTACCTCGCTATTTACGATTCACCAGACGAAAGCATGCTTCTTATGAAGCTTTGTGGAGGGCTCGAAAAAGTGAATCAAACGGTGATTCGTAGTAGTGACAATGCACTCTACCTTAGATTCAAGGCAGATGGAGTTCACACTAGTCGAGGTGAGTTCTATTTGGATCATTGTTAATGTGTCACCAGAAAGTGTGTCAAAATTTTAACCCAAATGGGGAAGTAATTTTAAAACAAGTCTAAATTTTAACTCAAATGTGACAGCTTTCAAGCACGATTCGAAATTTTACTTATTTAACCCTTTCGACCCCAAAGATTATCCGTAAAAGATAAGCCTTATATCGCTAATTGAATGACACATACGTCCCGATAGCGCCTTCGGGGGCGAAAGGGTTAAGTTAAAATTCAGACATATTTTAAAATCACTTGCCCGTTTGAGTTAAAATTTTGAAAAACATTCGCTGTGTGGTGGATTAAACTTCCACGCATTTGGTTTCAAGGTTTCAACGTGACCTACCGTCAAGTGTGTGGCAAAACCATTACGGTTGGAGATGCACCGATTGAGATCACCTCAACCCACTACCCACACCTGGTGTGGAGCGATAACTCGTGTCATTTTATCTTCAAAACGGCTAAACCTAGTGACACCCTAACCTTACACTTTTTACATCTACACACGTTTAATGTTGGTCTTGTGGTAGAAGACGTGTGTCAGATAATCAACGTCACCGTGTACGAAGGTCCCCGGGAGGATGCACACAAGAGACTGGTTCGCTACTGTAACAACGTAGTTGGACCTCCCGTGGTTTCAACTGGTGACACACTTCTACTGGTCACCCATCTCATGGCGTTTCGTGCACAGATTTCTTCGCTTAAATCCTTCTGTGGGGGAGATTTGACTGCAAGTGAGGGCTTTATCTCTAACCCGGTTGGTTATTTTTTTGTTTCACTAATCATTGCTAATTTATACTGAAATTTCATTATTTTCCAGGGTTATCCCAACAGCTATCCACAGAGTATCGAGTGCATCTGGTTGTTGAAAGCAGCTCCGGGCAATCGGTACTCACTCCGATTGGACGATTTTGAACTCGAAGAGTCAGATTACTGCAACAATGACTATCTCGAGATTCGACTTTCCAACTCGAGTGGACCTCTCTTTGGTGATAGTCGTCTCTGTGGCTCAAATGTCAATCAAGAACTCAATTTGGGTGAGCCTGGTGATGTGTGGATCAAGTTTCGCTCGGATGATTCCAATGTTGCCAAGGGATTTATGCTTCATTTTGAGATTGCTACTCGAGTTATGTTGTCTGGCGTATCGGGAGAAATTGCGTCGCCTGGTGAGTGCATTCAATACAATTTTAATCAACATTGCTTATTCTCAATATATCTAGGCTACCCCGGAGGAGTTGACATGAAAAATCAAACTTACTCGTGGTCAATCGTGGTGTCTCCGCACCATTACATACAGATTCGTTTTCTCGAGTTTGCATTTGCAGGTGACTCGCAGTACTTGTCGAGTTGTTCGGGAAAACTGGCCATCTACAATGGATTGATCAATCTCGACCAAATGGAAGCGGCTTTCACGCAGCCCATCTCGGGTGTGCCTCAATTCGGTCTGCCCGAGGCTCGTGCTAGCTACTGTGGACAACATCTTCCGCCAACCTTTGTTTCCACCTCGAACGCAGTGACCATGATGTATCACACACACTATTATGTGATGATTCCCAATAAGTTCCGCGTGCAATGGAGTGCCATTAACGCCACTGAAATGATGGCTATGCAAGCACTTGGTGTGCCCGCCGACGTTAATTCTACTTTCAATATTTTTGTCGAGCAAGGACAGGAGTTCAACTTGATTCATCAAAACTTTACTGGTGAGTTTATATGAACTGACAAAATCTAGAAAAACTGCAATGCAGAAAAGCTTATCTTCATTTTTTAATCTATTTAGAATTTATATCGAGAGTCAAATATTTTAAGTATATATTATCAGAAATATAATAAGAAACGTCTCGATATATTGAGAATAGGTGAAAATCTTTGTTTTCAATAAACAAAAATTTACATAAGATATGTCAAGAAAGATTCGAGAAGTGTACAAATCTATTTGCATTGGCGGTTTTTTAATTTTCCTGTAGTTAAACTCTAAAGCAAAGCAAAAAATTTGAAATAAGTTTATAAGTTAATTGCTAGTGTTTAATATCAATTATATTATGTTATATAATATTTAGAATATTCTGAATATATCTAGAAAAAATCCGATTTTAGATATTTGTAATGTATTTTCTAGATATATTTAAGGGAAAATTTTTTCGGGTATATTCAGAGTTTGCGAATAAAGAACACTGTATATTGATTTCTCTCCGATAGAATACGGCAACGACATTAACTGGTACTTCGAGACCCGCGGAACGATGCACTTTAACCTCACCATTCATTCCTTCTCCTTCTACCCATCATTTTCGTGTTGGACCAATAAGATGGTGATCTATCTGTGGCGTGAGGAGAATCGCAAGTGGCAAATGTTCAAGACTCTATGCAACGGTTTCAATGGTGCCATCGAGGTGAGCGATCAAAGCCAGTTTCGTTTGCATCTGAAGCACTCCAAGCAGTCGGAGGGTATGCCAATCAAACCTAGCTACAACATTACCGTCTTTCCGGTATGCGGAGGCAACTTTACCGATCCAAACGGGCAAATCGATTCCACCACTGATTTGGATGGCTATGGATCGAAGCAGTGCCGTTGGTCGATTCGAGTGCGCGAGAGTCGTACTATACGCATTAAAGTGGAGTATTACTCAATTGACTCTTCATGGCTGGAGAACAGTTGTCAAGACCGCGATTCACTTGAAATTCGCAACGGCCAATATGCCGATTCTCCTCTTCTGACCAGACCTTTGTGCGGTCATAATGCAACCGCCTTTACTCTAGCTGAGACTTCTTCCAATGTTGCAACCATTATCTATAGATCTACTAGGAAAGATAACGTAAGTTGAATGAAACATTGATTATTTGTTCAGTTTATAAATATAAGAAGAAACTTACAGGCCTTCAAACTAAGCTACAAAGAAGTTGGTCTCGGGTGTGGCGGCACTCTAGTGCTGCATCGACTCGCTGACCAAGTGACTATTTCCTCACCTGGTTATCCTAACTCACCTGGCCACGATGTTAGCTGCGAGTGGATTATCCGTGGTCCTATCGACTACGGTCTCAAGATTTTCTTCAAGGATGAACACAACGAAGGGTACACTGACAGACCGGCGTCTAAATATATTTGAAATAATTATTTTTTTTCCAAATATATTAGAGAACGAAAATATTTTTAAATAAATTTGAAAAACCAATAAAATTTTCAAATTAATTTAAAAAGTTTTTCAAATGTATTTAGAAATTGACCATATTTTTAAATAATTAAATCAAATGTATTTTAAAAACTTATTTGTTCAAATGTATTTGGAAAAAAAATAATTATTTCAAATATATTTGGGTGCCGGTCTGTCAGTGTATCAGTCACTCTTGTAATTAACAAATATTTGCTTTTCTTAAACTAATGATGATTGTATTCGGAACTGATTTATAATGTTAGTCTCGTTGTCGGGCTTTAGTTACCGTTTGCTCGGTTGAAAAGTTGTGGAATTTTTCAAACATCGACTGCTGGAAGCATGTCTCGCATGGATGAGCCAGTCACTTTACATTTACTGCTTTACCACATTCATGCGTGCATTGCGCGCTCGTCAGCAGTTTATATCTTTTCAAATTGAATCTATTCGAGCTCGGACCCTCCATTATGAAAGAGATAATATTTGATCATAATATCGTAATACAGTGCGGGTCGAGATACATGGATCGGAGTTGAATGCAACCAGCGAATTGAGCCTTCACGGGCAGGCGATTAAAGTCAACTACAATGCTCTGCTCGTCAGTGGATCGCTTTATTGAGACACAACTAGACAGACAGTGAGTGGCATTGCTGCAATGTCATCTCAAGCAGCCTGTGCAAATAAGTTAGTCAGCTTCTTGCAACCCCTCTCGACACCGGCCCGACCCCTGGAGATTTATGGCCATGATCTCTCTTTCTCTCTTAGAAACCACTTGCCAGGGCAAGACTGCGATTAAGCCGATTAGGGGTTCACTCGTCCAGCCCGCTTGCAGATCAATGCACATTTTTCTCGACTCGATTGCCCCCATCGATCTCACGATGCGCGTTTAGCTCGATTGTACCCTCCGACCGATTCCGGTTGGTCACTCTGCCATGCCACTGTTGACAAAATGTTGCAACCGATCAATTGGAACCACTGATGGCATCAATATATTTATGATTAATGACGGCTTTCTAGACCTCCAGTGCAACGACACATTGCGTTAAACATTTGTTTATTTTTCATGTTTGTTTTGGCATGAGCCAACTTTAAGTAGCGATCGAGGCGTGGACAGGGGAAAAGGAAAATGTGTTGGGAACAAAAGAGGAACTAGAAATCACAAATTCGGAAGGGGTGGAGTAATAAAGGGAAAAAGTGGCTCGGAGTGTTCTTTTAGTGCTTGATGGGTGAAAGATCACTGCATTCGATGGGTGCCATTGGCGTTTGTATGGCCAACTTGTAGTCGGGTGTCGGCAATGACACCCATCGATATGGTGGTTTCCTGTGTGCCAGGTTGTTCTGTCAACTGGCTAGACTTGCACATAACTCGAAGCAACATCTCCTTGATGGCACTGCGGAATTGGGCCGACATCGCAAAGTAGATTCCAAAGTTTGTGGGAAAGGTGCACATTACTAGGAAGTTGGCCAGCATAATTACTATTGATGAGTAACGCTGATAGAAGTAGTCAGTTTCATCTGAGAAGGTGAGAATATTCATGTTGCGCAGTACGTGAGTTACCGTGACCACTGCATAGGGAATCTCAACGGCAAGGAAGACTGTGACCAACACGATGAGCATGTAGGTGGTCGAGTTGCTCATCTCGCTTCGTTTGCGGCGTGAACCACCTCCGCCCACGTTGTTTTCATTTAGTAACCTCTTACGATTTGCCTTGGCTTTCTGCAACAACCACACGATTCGATTAGAGAATTAAGTGAAGCAAATCAATATATTATGTGAACCATGCAACTCCTTTTAATGAGTATGTTAATTAAGAGCTTACTCAGAGTCACTAATTCCTGCTCAACTGTGAAATTATTCAAACCTATTTGGCAACTTACTTGTAGTGCTTGAATTAAAAGAAAGTTGAGAATGACCAAAGAGATACATGGTAGAAAATTGACGAAGATGATACGAAAGAAGTAGTAGCTACCGTACCAGTAATCAATGTGTGGAAAGACCCACTCCTTAGAGGAGCGCACACAAGCTGGCAGTAAGGATTCGATCTCGTCACTATAACTCTTGCAATCTATCCAAATGTAGGTGTTCAGGTTCAATCGGTACAGCTCGGCCAAGATTGACAGTGCAAAAATGCTGCCGATGGCGCGTTTTACACGCGGAATGGTGCACCACGTTTTGGCAAGTGTTGGATGACAGATGTAGACGTATCTAGGGTAATAGTAGTGATTAGCGCAAAACAAATTTCGATGGGATTTACCTCTGGCCAGCCAGAAGAATAGTGAGCCAAATCGAGGCGGTATGGAATATCACCGGGAGGTAGTATACACCAAGATCATAAGCGTGGCAAAAGTAGCCGTTCAATAGCACCTGATGGTAGCCAAGTGTAAACATGTAAAAGTAAAATGGACTTGGAGCGATGAGTGTGAGCAGGTCGGCGATTGCAAGCCAGAAGAGCACTAGGTTAGTAGGCGATTTCATTGTTGGCTTATTCATTACTATTATGATTAATGAGTTGGTGACAACGGTGAACACAAGCAATATGGGCATTAATTGACCATAGATAACACTGGCGTATTCGATTGGATCGATTCGAGAGATATTGAAGATGGCAGAATTGTTACATAACATCTGATTGACCTCGTCGGTGATGTTGAGGTGTGCCATACCAAGAGGTATTGTCTCGGAGATCTCGGCAAGGCCACCAGGGAGTGTCATGGTGTCTAGGGTGCTATTAGCGTCCATCTTGCCGGTTGCTTGCCAGATTCCGACACTTGATCAATTGATTCCACTGACCGAATGTGTGCAGCACTAATCAAATTAACTTGCGAGACGTGTCGAAGGCGCAAGACGTGCGCGTTGAAGCGTCAGACTCGGTCTAGTGGGCCGGTGAGTGGACCAAGTGATCAGAGAAGGCATCAGTGGTGCCCGCTCACTTGGTCAAAAGTTGCGATGCGCCTGGACCAAATGAATCGACGAGTCTGTCGTGTTGCGGCTACAGACATAAAACAGTGGCCAATTGTTTCCTTTGGCGTGCCGGTGCACTGCTACCACTGATGTTCCGGGAGGTTGGCCCACTGACCACTTTGGCAGTGTAGTTCTGCTGCAATGCTGTTGCGGTGTGCCAAGCTGCGAGCAATGAGAAGACGGGTTAGTTCTTGCTACAGACAACACTCAAGAGGCGCTACGATGAATTGTTTGTTTTGATAACTACACACCACTTTTCAATTTCAGCTTAAATTTTTTCGACTCACCTACTTTGGGGCTCTCGTGACTCTGTTCACTTTCACTTGACTCCTACATCACTCTATATATACTCAAGTCATTGGAAAGGATTACCCAAATGGTCACAGGATTGCGCCGATTTTATAATAAGAGTGAGAGTCCTGCGAGTGATATTAAATTATTTGATATATAAAAACTGCCGGCTAACTCCTGGTGACAGTTTCTTGGGTACAATGAGAGATTTGGTTGAGCTTAACTTGAAAACACTTTCTTAATTAATGAAAAATAATGAAAAATGAGTTAGCAAAATCCTCTCCAGTGGTGTCCAGAAGGGTGGGTGGCCTGATTGGAGAGATGTGGTCCAGTCTCGTCGACGGACCACATGCTGTCATGCTCGGTGTTCGATTCTGGTTCTGCTTTAACAAAGAGCAACGATGACCTACAGGGTGACAGATGGGTGTCTACCTAGTACTTTGGGCCGATAGTAGCGAGTTCTCTTGCAAATCACCGTGTGGTATTGTGTAGACTAGACTTCTCAGCCGAACGTGACCAGTCGCGATGGCAGCGATCATCAGATCGGGCACGCCACACTACACTTGCAACTCACCCAACTCTCTAATATTTTTGAAACATTTTATTATGCTGCGAGAGTTGTCCTGTTTGTCAAACAGATGCTGTTATAGAAGCCCAATTAGTGTGGTCAGTGGGGTGACAGAGGCCATTGCTATTGCTCTTTGCCATTGGCCACTCGCGATGCTAATGCTACCCGTGCGCTATTCTCACTCAACCGTTTTGCTGCGTTGTGCACATGTGGCAATGTTTCACTTGGATTGATGACCTTTCACTATCATTTTAATTATCATCTAGTCGCAAATGAGCTTGTGCTAAGTGTGCTCAATGGCTTAATCGACCACTAGCGCATCTCCGCTAAATCACGCCTGGTTATTTATAGCTAGTCGTGCTTGTAGACGCTAAATTAGATTTGAAGCTAGTCAGAGATTCTTGTGGCTGCTTGGCAAAGCAACTGCGGTCACCACAGAGGTAAAGAATAATTAATTGCAGCAATAATGCTCTAACGATTTTCAGAATATTTAAAATGAACCCGTTTGGAACACATTTGTCCCTTTATAGCCTTCTGCGACACAGTAGAATAAAGACAAAGACGTGAGACCAATAATAAGACAATGGGTAGCTAGTTGTAGTGGCCTCACAATGAGTCGATTTGTGATGATCGACTGCTGTGACGGTGATAAATCAGAACTATTAACACTCAGCGCGCAGTTAGTGTACACTGCACACTCTGACAAATGGGTGTAATGAGTGTTAGAGTATGAGTAGACCCACCATTGGAATATACATTGTACATTGTATTGCCACTTGCTACTGCCACTGACAGCTCTTTCCCAAAAGAATGAGCGTGCTGTCAGGGTACCACATTGAACCGATGTCTCCGTCTTGGCATAGAGCTCGGCTCAATTAGTGCCCTACCACTATAACTAGACACTTTGGACTGGACAAACCATAAACCTAGTGGAGTAATCAGTTAAGTTCTTTTATGTTATTGCAATTTTCGCTATTTTTCTCTATACTAGATTTGTTTTAATTTGCATCAAAATATTGATTTACAATTAAATCTGGAAGCATTAAATGTTATTTTCTTAACAATAAACTTCATAGATATAAATAAAAGAAATAAGATTGCCTTTTAGCAAGTGGAGTCAGGATGATTAAGTTAAATTTGAATAACATTCAGTTACAGAAAAGAACTTTGTATCCTAGGAGCGTATCCTCTCAGTTGTGTGTTACCTAATCAAAGTGCTAGGTCAGATTGACTGTTTCGAAAAAGAGTTGTGCTTGAATTTGATTAAAGTGAATTGCAAGTGCACCGCCAAGACTGCTGCTCAACAACAACTACTTGGAGGGTGAATTGGTTCAATTTAGTTTAAAACTATCGAACCAAGTTTAAATCGACTTGCACTGATGCTTTGAGCTATTGCAAGCTGTCGGCGACAGTAGTGCCGGTAGAGACTGAGTGGTTTGCGTAACTGTGGCTGGCCATGGGAAAGGGACGGAGGTGTGGTGTAATACCGGTGGTGCCATCAATCATCGATCGCCACGGTGATACACTAGCCAACTGCAATGGCATTTACACGCACAGAACATTCCGATCACTCACCACTAGACAAACTGTGGCTTTGGCACAATTTTCCACTAGCTCCCTCACGATGCAGTGCCGGAAAGTGACCCTTCGCGGCGACGAGATGGCAGCTGCAGCTGGGAAGATCAGTGGATCAGCGCGCTAGACTATTTTAATTGTTCATGGAACATCAGAGAATTGGCTGAAATTTAATTTCACTACTGTCCAGACGCCGACACGATATGACTCGAGTACTGCCAGCTTCAGCTGCCAGAACTGCTGTCGATGCGGTAATGTTAGGGTGATGCACTGTTACAGTGGTGAAAGTAATTAATTTGCATGTGGCCCGAAGTGGTGAGAGCGACGAGTGGGGGTGAAGCGAGGCTGGTAAAGAATTACGAATTGGGCGCCAGCAAGCTAGCGGTAGGACTTGATTTGTACACTCGTCGTCGCAATAATTAATGAATGCCAGTGCGATTCGAGCAAGGCCAACGGATTGAGGCCGTAGAACTGAGGGATAGCACTGCCAGTCAGTCAATCAGTTAGAGCAACGATAAATGGCAACAATCGGCTTCATTGATCTGAACAAATGGGCGGTTGGTTGCACCAAACATTTTTAATTTTTTCCCTAAGATATTACGCTTAAAGTCGGGTGGGATCAATTGTGGGAGCAAGACAAAGTTTAAATTGGCCTCACAAATCTGGCAATCTGGCAGGAACAAGTGGAACTGAGAAGAGACGACCAAACGGTGGCTGACTGGTGCCACTAGAGCACTCTTTTATAGTGGGTTGGTGGTGCCAGCGGGACGCATGCCCGCACACACCCGACGGCACCTATCAGCCTACTGCGGTGGCATACCAACACGGTATACATCGTGCCATAGCTACCATACCGCAACCAAATTCAAGCTCAAAACCACGGTAGAAATTAAAGATCTTGCGCCTTGAAAACATAAACGTATTTAAAAGTCAATCTTTCAAAATTTTAATTTTATTTTCGATGAATCGGTTGAATCTGCTAGCCTTCTACTTCTTCCTCATCATTCCTCAATTTGTTCATTTCTCTCGATTTCGAGCACCAGTTCCTCGATGGACAATGAAGACAAGTGATTTCATGAGCAAAGGTGAAAGTTATAGTAGATCGTTTTTTAATGACATGTGTGAACATGAGTGTAACGATCAATTTAAGTTATAAGAATCAAACTTAATACTGATAAAATTATTAATTATTAATTATTATGATTGCAAATTGACTTCAACATATATTTGTGAGAGAATTTATTTATTTAAGCATACAAATTCGAAAAGCAAAATGACCAACAGATAAGTCAGACGTGTGATCTTTAGTGTGATAAGCAATGTTAGAGTTATGATTCATAACTTATGAATGACAGACTTTTAGGCTTTAAATAGGAAAATGTGAATTCTATTTTAACTCTAGCTAGTAGCCTGGTTTTGCTCCACATTGACCACTCCAGAAACTAGTAATTTGACTATATTATTTACTTTATAAGTCTACAAACACTCGCGTTCTATTACGGCTGCTAAAACCTTAAATGGAACGACTGCAAAATGTATTTTCACTGGTCTCATACACGCACGTTGCCCAAACTTTTCAAATAAAATATGGTTAACTCGTAATTGCTCTTAATCATATTTAGCACCTAAATTGATTCTGTAGCCATCTCGTCCTTTAGAAGTTTTCTCTCGGTTTCGTATTTTAGATAGGTTTTAGTGCATGCAGGGGCTGCTTTAATCAAAAACTTACTCAATACTGTCTATCGATGCCCACTGAGAAGACTGTTCTACTAAACCCAATTAATTTTTGATTAAAAAATCTTGAATCCAATTAGTTTTACTTTCTTTGTAATATTTATTTTATTAAGAAAAAAATAAATGCTAACATTGACATTTGTTTAGTAAGCCAACTTCAACAACTAAATTAAAATATTGTACAATAAATGGAATTGGTTATGATTGCATTACTGACCATTCGGCCAGTTGCACCCATAATTTCATGACGTGTTTTACTGTGTCTTGCAGTTGATAGAGATGCCAATTGAAATGGAGTGACATTAAATGCAATTCAAAAGCAGTGTCCGTAATAGTGGCAGATACACAGAATGAAATGACTAAGAATGGGATTTTTGGTTTCCAATGGTTTACACTCTAACTTGATTTACTTGGCCCATCAACGAGGAGAAAAGAGAAAAGCATTGAGGTGTATGGAATGAATTTTTTTATCGGATCAACTGCACAATTTGCATAGCTATAGCTATTTGGGTGAATGGAATTGGAGCTGATGCTTGGTGTGCATCTGATTGATCAGGCTGAGTGACGCGCCCGACCACTATCACTTGGCCAATTGGCTAACCTCCCCGAAGCGCCCAATAGAGCACAATTACTTCCGCTTGAGTGCCACCTCGCCTATCTAGTCTAGGGAAATAATTCCTCTTCTAACCCTATCACTATTCATTGAGAATAATTAACTTGCATCAAACAAACCATGTCAAATTAGGGAACAAAGGGCGTCAAGATAAATTATTATTCTCACATTGACAACTATGGGATTATTTTAGTTTATTTTTTTGTTGTTGAAAAGTGATAACTATATATATATATATATTCCAAACAAACTCTATTGTGATGGGTTGTTCGGTCTTCGTTTGACCAGCTAGATGGCTCTAGTAATTGGCCCTAGTGGTTGTTTTCCCCTTCTCTCTCTCTCTGTTGTTGTTGTCTGATTGATTACATGTCTGTGTCGCACTCTTCTCTCCACTAACCCACAAATCGATGTGATCTGTCACCCGGACATAATCAGATTATTATTGCCGGTGCCTTACCACACCGACCACCTTTCTTTTTCTTTGTATTTCTCTTCTCTCTCTCTCTCTTTCTTTCTTTCTCACCACTCGTACATCATTTTGCGGCACGATAACAATGCAGCAAGTGATGACACCTTTGAAATTTAATTTAGATTACATGTACTTGAGATATGTTGCTTCAAGTCTCAGAGTTGAGGGTGGCAGCATATTGTCTTGTCAAGCACGTATCAGCTGTGCTTGTGAGCTTTATATCAATCTACACCTTTCAATTTTATTGCAAAGCGAAAATGTCAAAAAATATAATAAACATAAATAGATACGGCATGAATAACTTGTTTTTTAAGTTTTCATCGCATTTGTTACAGTAGTGCTTCAAGTTTTACTTGATTCTATTTTCAACAAACCATTGTAAGCAGTGCAACTTTCACAATACATAAATTGAACACTTGTCTTTGTTTGCTTCATTTGAAGAATAAGACTTGAAACAAAATAGTATTTTCATTTTCTATTTTATTTTTTATTTAATATTTTGTTGTTACTGGAAAACATGTTTATTTTGTTTGAACTAAATTTTTATTATTATCTTTAAATTTGTAAAATTGTTGATAAAACGATTAGTTGTTTACTCAAAGATTTAATGATCAGTGAATCATGTTGACAATGATAGAGAAGAAGCAGAAAATGAAAAAACATTTGTTAGAACCCAATTAGTTGTTTGAATTGGTTTTATCTGTCTAGCTGTCAGAGACGTTTTAGCGAGAATGAAAAATCCCTGCTTACAAGGTTCTACAATGTCAGCACTTTTTATGTGATGTATAATTCCAGGAATGATTCCATGAGGGTTTTTTACGGACATCTTTACAAACATAAGCGTTTTACCTAAATTCGAGCGTGGGTTGAAATCTTCTTGTCTTGGAGATAAATGATAAAGAAGAGCCAATTTTTCAAATAACAGAAATACAAGAATAATGTCAACCAGTAGGTAGTGACCACCTCAACATAAGTATTAGGTCTCGCCACTAAATCGTACGGATAAGCCGCCAATTAAAGTGCATAGATGGCGATAGTGTAAATAGTACAAA
>WURS02169457.1:0-21238 GCA_011762765.2 Rhinocypha anisoptera
GGGGGATAATTTTGGGGGAATGCCTTCGGAGGCGGCGAGGTGCATTCTAGCGGAGCACCATGCGCCAACGCAGAGACACCTAGACCACTGGTCTCTGTTTGCTCTATGAAAGCTCGCGGAAAGACCCTTCGATAAGGAGCCGGTCGAGGGCAATGGACGATCCCGAGGGAATGTCGTCACGAGGCCTCTACGCCCTCGGCTGCCCTTAAAGATGTGCGCCTGCTTCTCCCGGAGGCGAAGCCTCACCACATAAGAGTCAGTGAAAACAAGAACTGACAAAGAGGGAAAGTAAACTAAATTAAAGCTTAAAATAAAGTTAAAAGCTTAAGAAGCAGGTAAAATTTATCCTCGGATATATAACTCGTAATAACTATTAATTCATTCTGACCCAGTCCTCCTTTCGTTTCAATTTTTTATGACTTTTCAGTTAAATTTTGTGCTGAATTAACAACCTCAGCGCATATACTTCTAAGATGTTCTCGCTGTGGTAAATTGCACGAAATTCTCAATCTGAGTCACCGGATTGTTCTATTATTAATTAGAATTATTTTTCCCGTCCATTTTGTATTCCCCACAAATTTTTTTCCTTCAAATTCAACTTTTCTTTTCTCTGAGCAAGAAGGATATTAACACATGGCCTACAATTTATACCACCCAAGAGTCAAATCCATTTTAGAATCAAATCAATCACATCACAACTTTGATAGCTCGTAAAAAATTCATTGATTATAACTTATCAGCATGGTATTTTTCCATGTATTTTTTCCATAAGTAAAATGTCTCTTTAAATTATCTAATCGCTCAGAAAAAGTAGTTCTGATGGACTTAGATTTTTCAAGATGGTCGAAGTTACTAGTGAAACTGATATGGTGACGACAATAAATTAATATGCTCCAAGTGCTCATAGTAAAATACGGGTCTACATAAAACTAGTCAATATTTTATCTTAAATAAATTTTAATGCAGAAGAGCAACAAGATATGGCATACATTTTAAATAAATTAATAGAGGCATAAAGTGAATGGGGACTGGAAGTAAACACAAATAGAACACAGTATATGGTAATTGGAGCTATACATAGAAGATATGGACACGGAGAGTAGAAAAAAGTCAACCATTACCAAAATCGTGGAGTTGCGATAAATAAAGCCGGAGAAGGATGACAGAAATATGAAGAAGAAAGTTGCCAAAGGGAAATATATAAGCACTGGATCCAAGAACTTACAATTAAAAAGAAAAATATTTTTGAAACTATGACAGAACCAGAGATGACGTGGGTCTGAAATGTAAATCAAAACAAGAATACGCGTCTGAAACTAATTTTGGTCGAACAGGCTTATTGGAAGAGTTTCTGTGGTTTAACCTTTTACTACCACGTTAGAAATGAAATTATCAGACAAATATGAAAGTTGAAACGGCAAGTATTGATATAATAAACGATAAATAATGGTAAATGGTAGCTGAGGCAAATAAAAGATGAAAGGATACTGTCGAAAGTACGGAACTTGACTTCGGTAGAAAAAAAAACATAAATATAATATTTTGTTTACGGAAAAACTGGTTCTTTGACACAATAGTAAAGAAAAGTAAAAATTTAGCTTACTAATTAAATTTCCCTTATTTAGTGTTAAAATTGAAAGAAATGTAACTAACACTCATTTTGTCCGACTGCCACAGGTCAAGAGTCAGATTTAAACTAACGAATTAAAATTGATTTGAGGCCAAGGCTGCAGTTTAAAATCAGTAGTATCAGAATAGAAAACTGCGGAACTTTATGGAAAATATCTCACTGATCGTGACAATTTAATATCAAGATATTAGGAGTTGCTTCAAATACTTTTTAGTAAGGGTCATACATAGTGCTATCAGATTTTAGAATGGTCCTGCTTTCACATCTCTATATTTAGCATTTACGATGCTAAAAAACTCACTTTCACCAATTTTGGAGTGAATAAGGATTTGTATATTACTACGAAACAAAATTGAACGAACTAGTAACGAAACGAGGATTCGAAAGAAGGAAAATAGAAGGAAATACCTTTCATATGGTGATACTCATTATACTATAAAATTAGGTAGAAAGAGATGTTCGACCATTCGCCACCTCAATGGTGTCGTCATTACCAGCATATGACTTGAATTTTTATCTTTCGTTAAATCTGGATATGATTTACGTGAACTCAATTTTTCGCACACGGCACACACCGTGGCATTTATTAAAATCAGGTTACGCTTATTGTGCGGCACAGATACTGTGACTTTACAAAAGAAAACAAAACCCTTCATGTTTGTAAACGCAAGTGTCTGGTAACTTATGTACTTGACTATATCTGTCCCTTTCGAATGGCCACCAACACCATCCTAAGAGAAAGGACTGATTGACACGTCTTCCTCGTTCGAGGCATAAAGTGAGGCAGAAATGAATACAATTTTATAACTTACAGTAATACATAAAAACTGTCATTTTGACTGAAAAGGCGTAAAAAATTGTATCGAATTTCACAGGTACCCGAGTAATTAAAAGAAATAAAAAGCTTTGGACTGCGTCAGTGCCTATACCGCAACGCTTGATCCTATTTTTAAAAAACATTCACTTGTAATGAATATACGGAAGCAATGAACCTAGTTATTTGTCAATGTTTCATTTCGTGTGCGGTGGTAAAGAAACTAAATTTTTCATGTATATTGCATTTCATGTAAGCCTAAATACGTGACTAAATTATATTTCTATTACAAAGCACATAATATATTCTTTTTGTGTTACTTCAAGTCTGGTATAGTTATTAGGCTCTTCAGACAGGGGAGAAGGGTATAAAAGGATGAGAATGGAAGGGTAAAAGGAAGTTTAGGTTGGTAAGAACCTCTAAAAATATTTCAACTATTAAGAATATGTAATTTTTTGGGTTATTTCAAATCTGGTTTAGCTATTAGGCTCTTCAGACCGGGAGGAAGGGTATACAAGGATGGGATTGGAAGGGTAAGAAGAAGTTTAGGCTCATAGGAGCCTCTAAAAATATGTTTCGACCACTGAAACTTGAATATTCTGACTTGACTATGAATTTTTTTTTAACTATGTGATTTTATGCCAATTGACATTTATTGAAGTTGGTTTCCTGATATCATCGTTATCAAAGATCAGCATTATGGGTATTTATGAAGGATCTTTCCCTACGGGAAGGTTCAACTTTATCAAATGGCTTGGCTAAAGTCAAAAACCTCAAATTCAATATTTAAATATTATAAAAGACTGAATAGAAACATGTGAAAAGTTTTAGACGATAGCTAGTCAGAAATATTTAAGTATGCTATCTATCATATGTGGAATGAATCATTGGCAAGGTAAAAATTAATGGAAATATGCCTGGTAACCTGATGGTAGAAATTTGTATTTTGCTTTTACATATAATGTAAAAAGATAATTGTCGCAAGTCTCTCCGCGGAGAGGGGGAGTGACGTTTAACCTTAAAAAGACTAAAAAACCAACTTGAAATATAAGGAAAAGGCCATTCATAAACAAGATGACGAAAATAGCAGTTGAATTAGCAAGGGGAAAATTAGGTTACCGGGTAAATCGAAAGCAAATTTTGTTAGTTATCATACACTGATAGTACACTAAATTAAATACACTGATAATTATCATACACTGAACACAAAAAGTAATACAAAACAGTTAAAAGGGTAAACGAACTAAATAGTTTTGGAATGAATGGAAACTAAGCCATGAAATGAAACCATACCATGAAATGACAACATTTTATTATTGAGCCATCCTTGGATACATGAGGGATTAATTAACTCAATCAATGGGTAGGTTTGTAGCGCCTCTTATAAGATTGCCTCGCAAATAGTTGGTGGAACTCTATTTTATTTGGCCCGGTTCGTTCTATAATACCACTGCTTGAATTCTAAAACTCCTTGATCATGTGCATCACCAGCCAAAATGTAACATGAATTGAAAAATAAGTGATTAAGGATGTATTGGCTATACAACCCTAGTCAAAAGTTACTGTATCGACATCAAGCAATTATCGGACTTTTTGCTATATTTAAGAATAGAAACTAAATCAAATTGATTTTAGTTGGTTATTATTAGTACTTTTATGTATTTTTAGGCAGATGGAATCCATAATTACATCAATTTTAAGCTTAATGGACCCTCTTTTGACTTCCGTGACCAACCTATGCACTTGAAATATCGAAAATTTCACAGCTCAAATATTTATTTTTTTATTGTGATTCTTTCTTGAAACTAACTAATATGTTTATCGGAAAGTTTAATTATTAAAATTACTTATTTTAAGATCATAAATGAAAAAAAACAAACTGATTTCTTATGCCATACAATTCTGTCAACGTCGCATATATTCATACGTGGTCAGCACTATGACAGTGGACGCTAACTTTTCAGTTTTTTCGATTTTAAAATAAAAATCCATCGTTTTAGCTATGAACAATAAAATATATTGTACTTATTATTAATTAGAAAGAAATTTCAAGTGACAATCATTTCTTTTGGAAAGGACAGAGTGTATATCAACAAAGGTTATTGCAGAGTCGAAATTGAGCCATCATGAGTGCAACGTTCTCTTGCAATTGAAGAAAAGCGTGGAGTAGGTGCAATTTATTATAAATATTTAATGTACTAAGTTCACTGTGGAGGCCGTCACTTGGTTCTTTTGTGGAAATATAACGGTTATTTAAAAAAACATCACCCCATTTCATGTACTATTTTCTGAATGATTGTTTTAATCGGTGATATCAAGTTAAAACACAATTATTTACTACTCTTAAAATTTTCAGTGGTTTGACATTATTAGTTATATGGATAACTTCCCCTTAATTTTGTAGAATCACATCAAATCATCCATTTCCCATAAGAGTGCAAGTTAATTTTCAATTTCGATATCTTTCGAAGGATGCGCTGAATCGTTTTGAAATTTTGCAGGTTGGTTACTTATAATAATTAGACGTTTTAACCAAAGTTTCATCGATTTGTCATTATTTCAACTTATAGCCAATACATCCGTAAGTTCCCAATTTATTCACCGACTTATTACTTTTCAATTTCGTTACACCTGCATAAGATCCCCAGGAGAGACATGGTTTTGCAGAAGACCTTTTTGATAAGACGGACAAAGGTGTATTTGGAATCGAAGATACTCCAAGATCGGAATGGGATAATCCCGAAGGTTTTATCTCATTCCTATATTGGAGTTCTCTTCGATTCCAAATATACCTTTGTCCGTCGTATCAAAAAGGTCTTTTCCAAAGCCCTCTCCTGGGTCCCTTACACAGGTATACCGAAATTGACATGCCACTCTTCTTAAAATGGATTTTTTCTGGATGCATTCTCCCCTTAGTGGAATATTGTTCCCCAATGTGGTCCTCCGCATACCCCACCAACCTCAAGTTCTAGATCAACCTTTAAACGTTTTCCTGTCCATAGTGCGACATCGTGTCCGTTCCTAATTGAATCATTCTAAGAGCGAACCACTCTCTACACTCAGAACCCACACACAGAGGGTCTCTACACGAGCGCCATCTCATCTCCGACATTAATGTTTTTCATGGGATCATGAACAGTCACCTCAGGACCACCGAACTCCTGATTTTTCTCTTCACGTCCGCTCTCGCAAAACCCAAAGCTCCATGCTTTTTATTTCCTCCCCGCTGCCGTCTTTCAGTAACGCAGAGATCCCTTGCTTACTGATTGCCTTGCACTTTCAACTCACTCATTCCCTTTTCTATATTTCCTCGCCCGTGTCATCCTTAATTTCTTCAGCGAGAATTTTGTCCGAAAACATGTGATGATTTGTTTAACCGTAATTAATCTTATTAGTCTCCGTATGTGTAATTTATTCGTTTAAATAATATTAGAGTGGATTTGTTTTTATTCTTAAAACCGGTTTTGTTTTACTTTTTCATTGTTTTTCTGTTTTTTAAACATTATATTTATTTATAATACAATTTAAGGTCAGTATTGGCTCTGTTTGAATTACTGACAATAAATATGTGTATTTCCACCGCTTTGACGACCCCTATCGCTAGAAGTAGAAATTAGCATATTGAAACTGCTTTCGCATTCGTGAGAACCCGGGAGGGGCAAGAGGAATCCACCGCTTCTCCCGATGCCACACACCCTTTTCTTCGAAATCTCCAGAACTTCTTCAGACTGATCGGCGATGTCTTTGACATACCCCGTGTCACCACTTAAAAACTGCCTCGGGAGCGTCTTCTACCTTCGCGTACCGTGGAGGTGCACGAAATCTCACCAAGCGATCAGCCTAGTAAGAAACCAGTCGAGCTGGTTCTGCTCTCCGGTACCAATATGCCGAAACCTATCCATTGACTCTTTTAATCTGCGTACAACTGCCTGCGTCTCCTGCCCTGCGGTCCTCGTGTGTTAAACCCCGTGCATCATTTGCTTTCTCAAAGATGAACAAGGTGGGATTAAGCTTAGACTCCAACAACAAATGACTATTTTCCTCCAATTATGAATTGTCTATCCTCAACTAAAGCCCCCTACTCATGAAGGCCTGATCTCTGGCGTGTAATTAGGACTGATGAACACTCGTTCTATTGGGGTGGAATGCGGAAGATGATCATATATGACGAGTAAAAAAACAACTGGATTGTGTACACGTGAAGTATCTAACATATAGGCGCCTTAAAATATGATAATATAATAAATTTTCACGCATCTAAGAAATCGGGAGAGAAGGAAAGCTACATGATTTTCCAAAATTTTGGTAAAATTACGAAATATTACGAAACAAATACCCACCGGACGCCATGCCATAAACCTGAAAAAGGAGCCACCAACTATTCCTGGTGGGCGCCTTCTCTTCGTCTTGATCAGAATTTTGCGTTTCCATTTATTCGTTTCTCATGGATTGTATCATTATTCGGTTTCCCTTGATTATTCCCTTCAGGATCACATCCATAAATACCATAGGTAATTATACCACTAGTTTGGGATTGAGAGACCGTGGAATGGAGCAAAGAAAGTTACACTTCGTATGCATCAAACTTTGTATGCAATCAAACTTTCGAAGCATCGCATTTACCCAACTCTTACGCGATTCTTCCAAACGATATAATAAACCCTGGAGTGAATACATTCAAGTCATCTTCAAGCAATAAAAAACGCACATCATTATTTTTCAGAATTCATTTTTATTCCGACTTCATGAAGGCTCGATAAACGGGTTTCGTCTTTGTTTGGTCAAGGGAGATTCCAATTCTGTAGAGGTTTCTTAGGTCTACCAAGAATGCAAAATAATAAATTGAACTGTTTTTCAACGAAAACTTCAAGAATTTCACTCCAGTGTCGAGCAATTATATACTACTCTTAGTTTTTTGCTAGTTACATTTCCACAATGATTTACGTTTCAATGGAAAGTATGCGCGAAATACGTACGGGCTGATGAGTAATCACTTTTTGTGTTTATATGGTATAGTATAGATTATTGGGAACGTTTAGAGATGAAGAGACAGAAGGGCTCTATAAAAAGCAAACATAATGCATGAATAACTGTAAAACAAAGGGAATTCACGAGGAAGTAAAACCGGAAGGCGAAAGTTAGTGGGAAAGACGAGCTAAAGAAATATAAAGGTACGTGACAGTTTTCCAAAAAGACACGCTGGAAGAAATGTGTCATAATGATCAATCTTTTACGACATTCGACGATAATTTTCCTTAATGGATTACAAATAACCCGAAATTAGTGTAGTTTTAAATAGTGACCACTTATTTTATTAGAAAAATAGCGAAATTTTATTTATGTTATAAGGATTAAACACTTTGCTTTCCACTAAAATATTTATTGACACAACTAGTTTCGCTACACCCGTAGCATTATCAAGTGTATCAAATTTTATTTCATAAATTACCGTTTTCTTCTGAAAAATGGATTTTAAACATTTATTTCGTGTGATACAGACATTTTTTTCATTTCAAACAGTTATATTTCATTACCATTCAGTTCATTCGTAATAAAATTGCTTAAATGCTTTTATCACTATAAAGCTCTTAACTTCAGATCGGAAAAACCCAAGTATATAATTATAGTTTGGTATCAGTAATAAATAAATCAGTATGATTTAATTTTAAAATTATCATTCGTAATTTACGTACCAATATTCACCAATATTACCAATATAAACCAATACTCTTTCTTCTAATTCTGAAGGGATTCTTTCCTCTATGTGAAGTCATTTTGATTCGTGATTATTTTAAACATATCACGTCGACATCATGTCTCTACTACGTATACGATAATTCTTTCAACGACTAATTTTAACAAGCTTGCTGTATATTTTTCTAAGTAATTCACTCAATTAATTAGTTATTAATAATTTTTCAGAAAGATCATCAGATAATTCCTCCAATATCCTTCCACTGACATATTTTGACATTAGTCCACGTGTGTCGCGAGATTGATAAATATTCTTATATGATACCTAGTTGTTTGTTATGAAACCTAATTCTGTTTATTTTGTTACCTAATCATTTTTCGAACTGCTTTTTTAAATAATTTATAATATAAAATCGGGATGGCTTCATCTCCCTAAGCTCCATACGCTGCACTCATCCTGATTTAGGGAAAATATGTCCTCCACACATTTCCCGTTTAACGTACTTTCGTACTATACTCCATTTCTTTCAAAGAATTACGTTTTACTCACCAAAGACGCAATACAACACTGAGTCTACAACAATGAATGCCAAGCCATTTCCAAGTCCTATACTAATCCAAACGAATATTAAACTTATTTAAGGTTCAAGACATAGGTCATAAATCAACATTTTGAAACAAAAACCTACACAAAACAATTCCCCAGTAATTTTTCCGAAAAAGCCATTCAAAATGGATAAAACTTAGGCATGGCAATGATATGGTATCGTATTGGATTCAAAATCATTTATAGTGACATACTGAGAAAGAATGTATACTTAATAGTCCGAAAGCGAAAGCCAACAATGACTCGGAAGACGACCTTTGCCGTCGTCTCTAAGAATTACATCAATTCCTGCCGACCATCCCACGCGAAGTGAACCGCTTAAAACTGTCACGTAATTGAAAGGCGCTCTTACTCTTTCCTCCCACTTCTTGTGGTGTTTCAAAATAATCGGTACTTCACGATAGTCGAGAGACATGCGAGGCAAAAAAGAAGACCACTTGGTACGCGGAGGGTATAATGCTTTTAAAGACGGACTCACGAATTTACTCACCGCTAAAGATACAGGCATCAGATAGAGAATCCTGTTCCCTCCCTCGTTCCTTAGGAAGAGAGCCTGACGGCAGCGGCACTCGGGAGGTATTTTATTGTACGGCGAAGCAAACTCGCATACGAAGATGAAGGAGAAGGCTTTTAGCCCGGAGAGGGAAGCGGGGATGAGGTGCGCCTTCGCCCCGTAACGTGTGGAGAAGAGAGGGAACCGGAGTGGAGTGGTGGGACCGAGAGAGAGGGAGAGACGGCCACCTTGAACGTCAATCAGGCCCTGGTTCGACCCCTGAACGCAGGAGAAAGTCGCCCGTTTGGGTCTCGCTCGCATACCTCACGATGCAGAGACCCGCAACGTTGACATGGAATGTCAAAAGCCAGAAGAACAGTTTCACTCCATGTTTTACAGGGCATAAACTGCCGAGACCACGTAATGGAAATAGAAGAATACTAAAGATACGGGGTTAATTCTAACGCCCTCTGTTAAACCAGTTGCATAACATAAGAGTAAACATGAAATAATTAAAAAGTTAAAAACACGACTTCAATGAATAAAAATAAATATTAAAAAAATAATATATAGTATATTGAGCTCGCGACCATATGAAGTCCACCGAAGGGTCTCACATCAAAATTCCTAGAAACGTTCGGTTCCTATGGAAATATTAATGAGAAAATATAACATTTCCGGTTCAAACTTCCAGAAATATAATCCAAAATATTTCCATAATGATTCAAATGAATGTTTGAAAATCAAAATCGGAAAGTCGTTAAGTTGCTACGGTGGAACAAACATACGTACATATGTAGCAGCCGTTGAAATCATGACACTTCTTTTTATGGGCAGTTGCGTAAAAAGCTAAAAAAAATTCGGGAAAACGGAGAACTTGCTCTAAATTGAGAATTAAGTCTTACCTAGGAGTGGAAATAAAATATGTAGTGGGATGTATATTGTTCAGCAAGATGAAATCTCTCCTGTGATGTTTCACGTGCGAGTGCTCTAATTCTTATTCTGTAATCCTGGAAACAATTTGTGCTGTTTTTATTATTTTCCCGATTAATTTAAAAGTTTGCAGTAAGAGATTTACCGGTAGAATGTTTTGCTTTAAACGAATAAATACACGTGAACTACGTACGTTAATGGCTCTTCGGATCAAATATTTCATCGCTCGTCAACATCTTCGGGTCTGTTCCCGCAGTGGTGTTTATATGCATTCCATTAATGCAGACTAACAAGCGATATTTAGAATCCATGCGTCGGAAATATATTCTCAAGATCGGCACGATGTGGCTGTTGCACTGGATTCCCGCGTCGACGGCCCCGGGTTGTATTCCTTGTAGTGGCGGTTTTTTTCTGCAGTATTCCGGTTCCCTTCTTAAAGAACTCTAAAATAGTGGTACACACTCCCTCTCAGATTTAACGCTTAACTGTGGACGCCTCTTTCTTCGAGTAATGGCTTAGCCGGGTTTCCCTCCTCTTTTTCTCCCTGTCCTTTCTCCGCAATTAGAAGGTCAATTCAAGATGGGACACAGGGTTCCTTTGTAAAGAGCACAAATTAGTCTACGAAGTGACCAACTATATATAATACGATTTCATCCATGGTGGTTCAGCTAAAATGAAATACCCCTTCGCGTTTGTTTTTGTAATATTTACGTTTTCACCTTTTTGCAATAGGTTAATGCAGAGTAATTTTACTCATATTCCATAATTTTACTTGAAAAGATTTTAATGGTTAAGGTTTAAATGGATCTCCATGCGGTAATTTTTTTAATCTAATGCTATTTTCATATTTTGCTCGATAAATATTGTTAAAGATTTAATTTACATTATAAAATGGATGTCAGTAAAAGTGCGGAGTAATTAAAATGTACAAATAATAAATATGTATAAATTTTTCGTTTTAGTGTTTTCTGTATTATGTATGAGCATCATATCATAAGCCAAAAGCCATAACTGTAATGAGGAAAATTTTCAGGTCGTGATAATTTGGTAAAAGAATACAAACAGGAATTATAGCTATTCCAATGGATGGAAAAGTAACTCCGATCGCATCGCATTTGACCGAACGCTTGATAATTTCGTGTCCGGGTTATTAGTTATGAATAAGCCAGTCTAATAACGGAAAAAATGGCCGATTTTGGGCAAAAATGCCATCGGCAGTTTCTCACCAAAAACTTCAATGGCGAAGTTAGTTGATGTTAAAAACAAAAAAGTATCCAAATATGAACATGAGTTTGTTTATAATCGTCGTTTACTTTAAAAAATTAGTTATTTATGGGCTTTGTTGCATAGCAAAGTAAGTGCTGCTTTACCAGAAATGTCAGAACAGACAAGCTGCAGATATTAAAATGTCCTAAAAATGACATAACATAGTGCTCTCGGCATTATCGGGTTCTGCGTCCGCGTTTGTTGACTTGTGGTGACAACAGTTTCGCTAGATATCCTGCTAGCGTCTTCAGGTCGAAGTCTTCTTCTGAAGAAGCTAGCAGGATGGCTAGCGAAACTGTTGTCACCACAAGTCAACAAACGCGGACGCAGAACCCGATAATGCCGAGAGCACTTGGACGACGCCGCGAAAACCTTCGTAAAAAATCTTTATTCTCTCGGCAAACAAAAGATTCTTTCAAATATTCAATTGGCAGTAGTACAAAAGAAAATAAGGGTAAAGCAACGAAAAGTCATCACTTCTAGTGCACGACACTGTCTCAAGAAAAACCTTTTTGGAAGTACATCCAGCTAGGAGTAAATGAACCTACATTGCAGTTTCCACATGGATTTATATTGAACACGACCATGGTTTCATATAAAGGATACATCATCAGGTAAGATGTAGCCTTGCAAAGAAACCAAGACCGCGTTGAATAAAAAAATCATGTGAAAACATGCACAGTTGGTTCATTATCTCCTGTTAATTCTAGTGAAAAAGAAAATGTACCCAATAAATTTTCCGCCCGTTTCATCATTGGCATAGCGTGATCTAGCAATCGTTTTTAAACTATTTTCATACGCGAAGGTGTGCTCAACAAAATGATACCGTGACAGAGTCAGTTGATAAAGTGTACAATGTACAAACAACGTTACAATTAAAATTTCTACTTTAGTTAATTAGAACAGGCTTTTGACTGGATGTGGAATAAATAAATTGCTGCTCAACGGGATTGACAATTTTCATTCGTCGGAGCAAGAAGTTTGAACGGCCTTCCTTTACGCTACCATATTAGATTTCGCACAGAATCCACAGAACTCGTATTAGAGAATATTAAGTGAACGTGGCTTAATTAAATCCCTTTTGATCTCGTGCCTGTGAAAAAGGTAGTCAGTTCTTGGGCACCTTGTGGGAGAAAGTCATCCATTAGCAAAATTGGGCAATTTTGTGTATCATTCCTTCTGTAGGATTAAACAGGGAAAAAATCCGAGAAAATCCTCTTTTCGCTAAAGTTTTGTATACACAGTGATTGAAAATGTATTAGGAAAAGGCTTGGACGACTGCTCGTAATGAAGAAGTTAATCCCTTATAATAATAATAATGCTGTCTTTTTATTTACCCACCAGTCTAACCCAGCCGTCATATGCCGTATAAATTTATAGAAGATTACCCCAACACCTTAAAAACAAAGTTATTGGTCTTTTTCGAATTACTTCTTTCTTCAAGTGCATTTATTGATAATGAAATTTTCACGCAGAAATCAGCTAGTACATGCAAAAAATATTTTTCCTGACTAAATAACCAATGAAATCACAGAATTCATCAGAATTAAAAATTGATGATGTATCCCATTGAAAACTTGGTCGAAGCTTCTATTTTCGGAAATCTGCAATTTTTTTTTTTTTTCGTTCCTAGGGAGAACACTTAATGGAGTACTCAGAAGGGTCGTCGAGAAACTTAGGATGACGACCAACAAGCATCCTACCGACTGTGTCTCAACTATTTTAGAATTTTAAAGGCGAATGCTTTTAAATTGGTGACATTACTTTCTCACTGCTTATCGTACGAGGTTCACTCATCTCTTCCAAGAGCCGGCATTCCGAAAAAGGAGTTTACGTTGAGACTACACTGAAAACTAGTAGGGCAAATATTTAGGCACGAAGGGTAAGCAAAAACTGTGCTAATAAAGGGACCCTACGATGAAAGAACTCTAGATGTAGGCCAAAAGTATTGAGGGGGATGGAAAGTGAAAGGATTTCATAGTTACATATCGAGCTGCGACGAACAAAGCTCGGATCGCATACCAATGAAGACGATCGAGAATATTTAAATTGCACACAAAACATCCGAATCCTCGAACAGATAGAATAAACCTGTGTACCTATTAACTGAATTTTCCCTCCCCAAAATCTATTTAATTACTTAATGAAATAGATCTTGATGAAGTCACACAATACGGTGAGCTGCAGGGTCTCAAAGGTGTATTTGCCTGCAAAATACAAAAAGGCGATTCGATGAGTTCAGGTTAATCTCAGTGCACGATTGAAGTCGGTTCACGACGTGCGACTAATAATGGCGCCACCATTTTCCCCATCCCCGACGTCATATTATCCCGAAAGCTGGGGGAATGGACTCGGCACGTCATCCTCCAGAAGAAGAAGATCGGGAACGCTGAAACAATGGACTGGAGAAAGTACACGAAATATTCTACATAAATGTATGTATACATATCTTAACTATAATCGTAGGTAAAGAAAAGGATTACAATTTCCTCTTAATGAAACTTTTACTCAATTCCCTTCTTTATTTATTATTTTATTACGGTGGTAAAACGAATAACTTGATAATTCCACTTAATATTAACTGGAATTTGCAAGTTTTTTCTTTTTCTTCTACTACGGAACGTTTCCACCACATAACACCTGAATCTGTTCCGTGAATTAATTATAATCATCAAATTAGTGAAACGTAGAACGTGAAATTGCGTTCATTTCGTGTAAAGCTTTGCTTTATCGAAGTCAGCTGACCTTCGGCACCTATCCCGTGAATTATTCTCGGCAATCTTCTCCGACACCCAAATTAGTTATACGATTTCTCATAAACGGTTTATCCTGGGCCGTTATGCAACCGGAAGGGTCGGAAAATTTTTCTTTAGACTCAATTGTGGATTTGAGACGCTTTAGATCTCAAGATATCCACCATGAACACGAGGCCAATACGCCCATTTATTGGTATTTTACAATGTTTATACATTTGAATACGCTACTTATATGCGGGTGTAAAATTCCACCCGATCAAAATCAAATTAAAAAACTTTCAAAAAGGAAGGTAACTTTAGTGACGAAATTCAATAACCTCAATAACAATGAATTTTATTTTCCACCGGATCAACTTTTCGTGCCAATAATTAAATTCAAACTTCTTTCATTAAATTCACGAATGATTAGTTTTGACCGTTAAGCAAGTCAACCAGCACAATGAGCAACAAGTAAATAAAGTATACAAGGCCACCAAACTGCGCGAATATCGTCATTCGTTTGAGAAACATTAACTTTACAACACATACTGCATAGCTGTAGCAACATATAGTCATCTTCCATATCCCCACCTTTTGGTCATCAATAACTACCTGCCTTTTAGCTTATGTAAAATGAAGGAAAATGGACATAGTAGCAAGAGCATCAGAAGGAGAATTGGGCTATCAACGGACCCATTTACAAAAAGAAAGGAAATCTAGAGGAAATCCTTGAAAAAATAAATAAATGTTAATTGAAAACTCTCATAAAGAGTGTGACTTAGTCAAGTTCCAAAACTATATAGGTATTCCTAGTTTTAACTAACTACTACCTAAAAGCATATTTTTTTATATTCTTCCGAACCTTAACCTCCTCCTATCCTTCCACCTCACCATCCTTGTATGGAGAAATGGATGGAGATAGTGACGTGGATGGAGCAGAGGAAGAGATAGACATGGTACCAACGGAGGACCAACACTTGATGGGTGAGATCTGTAGACGATATGAGGGTTTGACGGTAATCAAACTCAAAAGAGAATGGCTTATTGAAGACTAATGTAGAAGAAATGAGAATGGTTAGCATGATGGAGGATAGGAAGTATGTGGAGATGAATACGGTCTTCATCTTCACGCGGGGTACAATGGGATATTGTAAATCGAATGAAAACCTTTCTGAAAAACTATGGACTACCAATGAATCAAACTAATTTCTCAAAAAGATGGGTATCAACGACCAATTAACATACCGAGGGCCGATGGAAATTAAGTTGATAAATGATAAAACGAACTATTACCTCCATCGCACAAATGTAAACACTTCTATCATCCAGGATCATAACTGGAGAAAGAATTAAGGTACTAAATTAAATCTGCGGACGGAGCGAGTCCTTAGGAACTGGAGGAATACTTAGCATTTGGCTGAGTATATTCCTGCCTCAAAATACGAATATGCATTAAACAGTCGACCTCGGGAACCAACATATTAAGATGACGGCCAACATTGCAATATCCTCCTCCTCCCCCCCCCCCCCCCACGAACAAAGGATTAGCAGAAGCAACTGCAGCTCTGGCCTAATTCCGACCCCCCTCCTCCCCCGCGATAATAATAATGACTGTTTCGATCTAATTCGCGATAGCCAAATTACTCCAGTCCAGTTGCGACTTCCTGCAGGTGTCTGAGCGGGGGGGGAGGGAGAGGGGCACCTAAGGGAACAAAGGCTTTTCCCGTCAGCCGCTTCCTCTGCCGTCATGACCTAAATACGACCCCAACAAATTACACGACACTGCTTGTAATTTATCAAGAAATCGAGAAAAAATAATGCGATTCCGTAATGTCCACGTTCACGGCTGAAAAGGACGGACCACAATGTAATCTAGGGCGCAATGAATTTCGAAGTGTACGTATCTAGAGAGAGAACGGCGAAAGGAGTGTGGCAGGGTTTAGGGCACCGCAATCCAACACGTGCCGCGGGAAACCCTTGAATGGAGCGTGATCCCTTCCCCGTGAGCGAGACGCTTCTCGGAAACAAACACTCCCAAGTCACAAACAATTCCTTAAACCATTCGATCCCTAAACATAAAAAGTCGACCGTAAATTTACATGAATATTTTTGCAGATTTGTCCTTCGTTACCCCGGATGACTAAGCAAGCTGCATTGGTTGGTGGTGCACTCTGATGCTTGTAGGCTGGACGACGTGGAAATTCATGTCGACGGGGAAATGAAAACTTAAAAACACCAAGTTATATTCCACGGAACTTTAGTACCGTGAGAATAAAATTCTGTGGAATGTGAATTAGTGTTTTCAAATTTTAATTTTCCTACGGTGGTAGGCGAGTTATTTTCTGCTCGTTTGTTGCATTAATCCTCTCAAAAGTGAATTTAGTCTAAAGTTTACATAAACAAACCAAGTTACAGAAACAGATTATACAATAACAGTGGACATAAAGACTATGAATTTTTTCGTTTGCTTTGAAATTAGTAAAAGTGATTCGAAAAATTTAAATTTTGAACAATAGATAATAATTGCACGGCATCATGAAAAGTAATATCATCTCCGCAACCAACCTGTGCTACTCCTTGTACTGCATTTACTGATTTCATACTTGTGCGCAGAAAAATACTGGTTAAAATATCGGTCGTTTGGAAGACAAATCAAGATATAACTAGAAAAAAAAAAACAGGGAGTAAATTATGGAGGACGATTCGCGACACTGTAGCATGCTGCAAAGCAGAGCCCTGCTTTGTGGCATTTGTTGTTTCATTCATTGGCCAATAGATGGGGACACCTTAAAAGAATGCCCAGACAAAATTAAATATCGGTGAAATTTTTACCTACAGATGACTCTTCAATTAAACCTCTAAATTATGACTTATCTTCATTTTCTGTATTATTTTTATTACCGTAGATCACTTAATGTGGGAAGATAAACTGGCAAAATGTATGACTAAAAACATAAACTGCCCACAAGTTTAAGTGAGCAATACACTATATAATGATGCAAATGACTGTTTTTGAAAATAAATAGTTATTCATCCCGATTATTTATCCAATATCTTCTTAGTTGGAATTGACTTTCGCCAGTTTTAAATGAGGTGATACTCTCTTGAACTTTACCCCAAGCGTCGTGTGTCCGGTTTCCTCATTTATTTAAATCATTACGTATCCCAATCCTACTTCCTATTAACACGATTTCCTTCAATTGTTCCTTCGAAGATTCTGCTTATCAATCTATTTCATCCCAATACATGCCCCAACCAAGATGTCTTTCTCTTCTTGTCTGTCTACAATTAAGTATTCTTTCTTATCCTATTCTCATATCCTATTCTCATAAGTATTTCCTCATTTCTAAGACTATCAATCCACTTCACCTTAAGAATTCTTCTCGACAACCGAGACTTTCCAAGTACTCGTCATCTTTCTTTTTAATTGCTCATGTTTCGCAGCTATAAAACACCACACTCCATAAAAAGAACTAACTAATCTCTTTCTCAATGTCTTGACATTGTAATTACTGTCAAAACTCCGTTAACCTTGTCAAAGACTATCTTCCCCATATATATATACATATGGCTTTTCTTATCTTCTCGGTACAACTTCCCTTGTGGTTTATTAAGCTTCACAAATACTGAAAAGATTTCATTTGTACGAGTTTCTCCTCTTCTGAATCCGCCAACGGATTCGCAGTGCTTCGTGATTGTTTGAGGCTATATTAGTAAGTCCTTTATCATAGATACTGGAGAGAGAGAGATAGGTGAAAGGCAACATCCTTGTCTGAAACCTCTTTCGATATCTCTCTCTTCCGTCCCATCATCCTTTAACCTAACCACAACTTTCTGTTTTGTAAACAATTCATTCATTATATTACATCATTCTTATATCCTTCTAATCTTTGTCAACATTTTTTTTTAAGAACCCTTAGTAGAACACTGCAGTAGACTCTGTCAAAAACCTTCTTCCAGTCAGCAAAACACATTCCGGTCCCGATAACTTTTCAAAAAATTTTCACCTAACAACCTTAGGCATCCAATTGAATCTCGTGTTCCTTTGCCCTTTCCAAATCCAAACTGGCTCTATTCAATCTTTTCTTCATTTTTCCTTTCCTCGTATTCTCCGAATAAAGAGTCTTGCAGCAGCTTATGTAAAATGGCCGATAAAACTGATCGCCCGATAATCTTGCCACCTTTTGCATTGTATTTCTTCTGCAAGGTAACTAAAATGTTTTTGAGTAAATCCTCCGGCCAAACAAGTATAGTATATCCTAGTGACTGCACTAAGCAGTCTATATACTTAATTAGATTCTAATGCACGCAAAATCTCAGATGGTACTCAATCACAACCCAATGCTTTCTGTCCCCTTAGATCCCGAATGGCCTACTCCATTTGGCATCTTAATATGATCTTCTTAATCATCATAATCACATTAATTATATATAAATAAATAAACTTAAAGCAGAAAAATATTTTTAAGCTAATGCCTCTGCAGTAGTTTTCCAAAATCCTATAGAAAATGGAATAACAATTCATTTTATCGTCCTCAGCTGGCAAGCTTGCTCGAGATTGCAGAAATGTTGAGAAAGGTACATTTTAATGTAGACATTTTTAAAATCCTTTATACCTAAAAAAAAACAGAAGTTTATAAAGGGAGTAGATAACGAGAACAGTTGATGTAAAAACCTTGCACCTTCCCAGCACTGCGATTTCGAAGTCATCTGGGAAAAGAACATGGCAGATGCGGCATTACTGCAACTCCTGTATACTAACAAAATTCAAACGGATACACTTTAAATAAACAGACAGATCAGTAAAAACCTGATAATTTTTGCTCGCATTTGTGTTGTACACTATAAAATTTAGTGACATAAAAAGGATGTAAGAGAGATCTAACCTACCATCTCTGTTTCTGATCTCACGCAATCCTTTTTATACTGGCTCGACGAAGGAAGGTACGGTGCGTACCCTGAGACTTCCGACTGGCGTAACCTGGCATCTCCATCTCTACTGTTACCATTCTTGAATCTGATCATTTTGCAATTCCCGAGAAAGATGAAGACTGTCCAGTCTCGGCGACAGCCGATGGACGCATTAGTTTCGGGGCGGGAACTAGCATCCTGAACTCCCGGGACCTGCTTCCAATTCCCAATTTCGCCTCCCGGACAAAAGTCCACCCTAAATCAAACTAACAATTAGGAAGATTTTTTTCTACGATAAAACCGCGCGAGAAAATAATCGGGGAAGGAAAAAAGGGCTCGGGGTTTCACGCTTTCGAAAGTTTTGTATTGCAAGATAAACTTCCAGTTGGGACTTTTGAGTCCCGCCCTCGCGTATTCAGCGGCCACATTTGGGCTCGATGAACGTTGTGTCGGACGGTGGAGCGTCATTTCGCAAAGGGTGTACGAATAATATGCAACTAGGTCGCCAGCCATGCACGCATTTCTCGGACTTCCGGTGACACGAGCAGAGGAGGAGGAGGAGGAGGGAGGTGCCGATTGGCGCATGAAATAGATATCGGGTTGCAAACAAGCGAGGCAAAATAAGAAGCCTGTGCAGATAAACTGCGCCGTGGCGGAATTTCGTTCTCTCTCTCTCTCTCTGCCGTACGACGCCGACGCGAAGGAAACTGGACGACTCATCACTCACGCTCGCTCCGTTGGTCAGGGATGACACGGGGATGGCGCTTTGGAAGACCTTTCGAGGGCGTCCCGCGCCGGATGAGGACGGATTGAGACGATGCCCGCGGGTGGGACGCTGGGAGGGATTTCTAACCAGTCCTCGATCGGGCGACGCTTTTCGTCTCGCGGGGACCTCCCGAGATTTTTTTTTTTTCTTCCAGAGGAGAATTTGGAATGTGAGTGAGTTCGAGGTACGGGGAACTCCGCTGACTAACAAAAAGAAGATTAAGTCTGTGGAGGATTGGAGGAAAATGAGAGAGAATGAAGACCAAAATGGAAGAGGTACGCATAAAACAAGTGGAGTGGTTCAAGTGTGATCTGCAATGAGGATGTGCCTTGTTCAACAGAGACGAGAAGAAGAATTGCAATGGCAATAATAGAGGGATCCCAAAGAGAAAAGAAGGCTACTCTGACGACCTCTGAAGAAAGCACTGAGGAAGAGACGAGCAAAGTGTTGTGCACGGAGTAGAATGGTTCCGCATGGACCAGAGACTTGGGCAAGAGAGAGAAGGAGGACTAGAGGCTCTGGAGATGTGGCTATGGAGAAGGATACAAGGAGTGAGCTGGAAAAAATTAATTGAGGAACGAGGAAGTGTTAACGATCAGCCTTGCCATAAAAGATAAGAAAAAGAAAGAAGGATCTGGAATGGAAATTTCCTGAGAAGGGACTGTTTGTCGGTAACTGGGTTAGAAGGAATGGTGGAAGGTACGTAATTGTGGAAAGAGAAAAGGAGGCAAATGTTGGATTGTATCAAGGGTGCGCGAGTACACAAAGAGACCTGGCCGAGGGAAGATCGGGATGGAGGAGGAGCCATTGAGTAAACCTGCCATTGGGGTGGAAAAACTG
Organism: Rhinocypha anisoptera; assembly: GCA_011762765.2. NCBI lineage: Eukaryota > Metazoa > Arthropoda > Insecta > Odonata > Chlorocyphidae > Rhinocypha > Rhinocypha anisoptera. The sequence continues at coordinate 20,690 of WURS02169457.1, forward strand.
AACTGGAATCCCTGGACTAGAGAAGAAAAACGGCTATTTTGAAGGTTTCCGAGGACGAATGGGTTTTCCGAGACCCCCTTCTTTCGGGTTCTCATTACGTCATTAAGATTCAGTCGAGCTCATAACACGTCCTTGGTGATGACTTTTTCAGAAGCGAGGGTTTTTTTTTTAAGCATGGAGGGACATCGCTCACAACACAACACACTTACTACAAAAATACTACTACTTAAGGCGACGGCAGTTCAAATGAAAAAAGCTTCGACAGGACTGTAAAGGGAACATAGTCTATTCCAAATACATTTAAAACCATCTGGGGGTAGAGGGATAGGAGATAGGAAATGTTGCCCAACAGACTGCGGGGAACTAGCGTAGGAAAAGGAGGTTCGCCTTAAACAGAGGAACAAAGGATTTTATTTCTTTTTTTTTTCAAATTTTTTTTTCCAATTGTCCACATTAAGATGCCAATTTAAAGTGGACACCATAACATTTTTTAGTAACGACGACGAAACACACACATCCATGCCCTAGGTGGAGATTGAAAAATCCACC
>WURS02169567.1:0-21237 GCA_011762765.2 Rhinocypha anisoptera
GGAGAGGGGCGAGTAAGGGTTAGGGACGAGGGTCGCGGGAATCTTCGGCAGTTTAATAAAATGGAGAACGGGGAGAGAGGAGGGACGAATGGGGGGTGGTGAAGGGAAGGGGAGCGACGGATAAATGTGATCATCGCCGCGGATGATGGGAACATCGGAATCGGACCGGGGTGAGGAGACGTTTGGTCGGGTGCCCTATTAAGAGTGAGGGGAGAGGAGGAGGGAATGGTGTGTTAATAGTGATGGTACGCATTCATGATGACGTGCGCCGCCCCTTTCTTCTGGGGAAATCCGGTGTCGAGGAGCCCGGTTTCCAGAGTGCCTCAAATTTGATGAGACTAATTTCGCGGGAGAGAGTCGTGGATGACGGGGGAGCGGTGCGGGCCGCGAAATTTCGAAAGAGGATTCTGAGCGGAAAAAATGTCGGAAAAGATATGCGTACTACATTTCCTGCGTAGGAATAATAAATACTCTCGTGAAATTGAGTTCCCTATCCCTTAGAACGAAGATTAAAGAATCAACTTCGCCATTTACCCCCGATATCACGAGGATAACGATCACAAAACGGAGTATACCAGATATTCCAGGAATATACCGGTATTAAATTTCCCAGCGGCAATATGTATTCCGAGTCTCGTAAATATTAGGAATTGGCGTACCGTGCACATAAAACTCAATCCAACAGAATCGAATATCTAATGAGTGACTCAAAAGCAGTTTACGAATGCAATTTCCTTCGGTACTAAGACTCCAGCCGTTATTTTTACCTACTCGTACAAATTTTAAAATTTTTCCCTAGCCAATTATGACCAACCCGAAAGATGATGTACTGTATTGGTGGAAGTAATAAACATTCCGACTCTGAAATATCAATCTCATAAGGAAGTAGGGTAAGTAAAAACACTTGTGATTCCACTCTAGTGTTTTTACTTACCCTACTTCATTATGGATAGGTTCCACGTAGTGAAGCCTGAAAGCGTTACAATCTCATAAGGATTTTTTTATTTTAATGAAATATAAAATATGACGGTAGCAAAGGAGTATTCATTTCCTTTCTATTTAAGGAAGTGGCATGCGGAGTTCTAAAAATTAATGTATTGCTATGACACTCGTGTGATTTTTCGTATGGAAACCACAAAACTTTCTGGTTCACCGGTTCAGCTAACTTCTATTCTACGGCTACAGAGATTAACGCTAACATAAATAATGAATACCAGAACTTGTTTCAAATAGTCCTACAAACCCAGCTGTTACCACTCTTATCTTTTTCGAATATACCCTTGCGCTCAAGTCTTCCGTCACCAACTTCTCTCAAATCATCCTTAGTTTCTTAGTCTCTGTACGCACACTCACAGTTAGATCTTCAGGGGACGATTGTTTCAGAGTTTACTTTCGCGTTCAGTTAATTTCGTGCGCATATTTCTCTCCTTTTCACGCCCCGCGAAGGATTTCGGTAGTCTTGCCCTGCCCTTTACTTTTCCATCGTGCTTCACCACAGCCGCAGTTTGACTGCTTCCAATCCTACCCACCTAGTTTCGACTAGGTCTGCATCACGGCTGTGGGCATGTCAACTTTTCCTGGGGGGTTAATTCTGGGCTCGTCAATCGAGAGGTCTGTTCGGAAAGTTCTCCGACTTTTTTTTTACAACTTCACCGTTGAATGAATTTGACTGCGCCTTGCAATGCGCCACGCAAAGTCTTCCGTGCACCTGCCGAAAACAGTGCGTTCTCCGTACTTGGTTTCGCCTTTCGATTGTCCGTGTGAGCGAGTTGTTCTCCGAAATCTTCCCACTCCCGAAGGAGTGCTTTTTAACCATGGAGGCGATGCCTCGGGCGCCCCCAACTTTCGCATTCATCTCGCCTAACTTCGGAAGACTTTTTTGTTCCTCAAACTGAAATCCACATTGAAAGGTCGGCATTTTTGATCGACGGAATGCCATTGATGGAAGTTCTCCCGCGAATCTTCGCGGTTTTCCAAAAGATGCGTACCACGAGCTCCTCCTTTCATACCACAGACCTTAGATTCGCAGACGGGATTCTGGAGTGCACAACTTCGCGACATGCTTCCTGATATGTGCACCGACTAACTTGTAAACCTCAGCAGTAGTTCCACCACGCGTCATTGTTATTGAAGCAGTCCCCAAAATTATTCCACGTTTCACCACCGACCAAAATATTTATCTTGTATGTGAGAATGGCGACAGTGCCCCAGAAGTTCTTGGGAAAACATTCCCAGAGCGAGCGCAGTGGAACTTCATATATTACCGAGTCCTGTCCCGTAGGTCGGCTGCGGCGGCGGATCGTGCCGTGACAAATTGTATCGCCACTTTGGCAGCCATCAATTTTTATGTAAAACCAAAAACGAAGAGGGTGGGATCACACAAGGCATTTCCCTAGTCCCTCAGCAATTTATTAAAGGAGTCTCTCGCTAATGCACATTTACAATATCATTTGCACCTATCGAACCTAGAAGCCTTATTTCTCTGAAAATACCGAATATGACGGGGAGGAGGTATTTCACTTTGCTTAAAACTTGTTTGTCGATATCCTTACGCAAGTGCGAATGATTAGTGTCGCTTGAATGATTCAGCAGTTAAAGCAGAGGTGGCCACGTAAGTGCGTCTACTAGGTCACAAAATTGATTATGCAGAGCATAATGGAATTGGTTCCGGAGAGTCAAATTATGAACGAAAGTCGACACAAGAGTTTAACGGAGTAGATAGATTCGACTGGAGTCAAGGTGGTAAACTTGATAAAGACCCCGCGTTTGCCGGACTTGGCACATATAACTTTTTCCACTAAAAATCCCATCTGAAGGGGCTTTCCTTCAAATCCATTTCGTGTGATCAGAACGCTGCGACGAAAACATTAAACACCATTGCAAAGAATAACTTCTAAGGAGTCATTCGGATCCGTGGCAATCGGCGCACAAGGTCAGAAGGGAAATGTACATTACAACTTCCATTTCTCTCAAGTAAATACATTGTACTTTTTACGAACCCAACATTAAAACTTAAAAAAAAGTGTGTGCGCGAGAGAGAGATAAGTTCCCGGTCATAATCGTGGTCAAAATAAATTGTTGGTGAATCGTCCAAAAAAGGCACTTTTCGGGAACTAAAATTTTTTTAATGAGAGTTTCTGATGAGTTGGTTTCCATTGTTACATATTATGGCCGGATAATAAAGGATTTAAAAATTTCCTGGCACAGAAGACAACAAAATTTAATGACTGACATAAAAAAAAGGGTCTTTCTGCATTATGGTTACATGAGAAAAAGTGATCCATACACTCAAAAAAGCCGACTTAGCGTTCGAAAGAATGTTCAGCGATGCAAATTAAAGACAAAGAAAGGCACAAGATAATTTTATGACGACCAGAGACAATTGCGGGAGAAGGAATTGATTGAAGGAAGGAACATATATGTTAATAGGCAAGTAGGTATTTGCACGGAGATGTTAGGCCGATGGCGAAAGAATTTAGGTGGGGCGGAGATGAACATTAATGGAAACTGCACACGAGAAGGGAAAATAGTTGTGTGAGATTGAGGAAATGCTCGGTGGAACGAGGGGTAAGGGCAAGAAAATAAAATGGAGAATACGAAAGTTGAGAGGACACATGAGAGTCGACGGTAACTATGAGGTATTGAAGCGCCTGAGTGAGAGAAAGGAAGGTACGAAAGAAAATACCATCGGAGAACGTGCAAAATGCCAGATGATAATCATGAAAGTATCCCTAATCTTTTTCACTGACAGGCAAAAAACATGTACTTTCTATTTTCGGACATTATTTATTGAAATACAGCCGGAACTGAAATTTACTGAAATACTGCCATCTTTAATGTTGGGTCTTTTATCAGCTGATATTTCAAAGAGCATAAGTGATTTATTTAAACGACTTGGGGATAAATTTCAGTAATTGGGTGCTGCTATGGGTGGAGTATGATTCCTGATATAAATGATAATTACGAAACAAACAGATCAACTCAATAAATAAGATATTGAAATCCATGATATTTTGAAGGCGTGGTACAGATAATTAGGTAGAAAACCTACACTTAAGTAAATATCAGATAAAATATTACAAACTTGACGTGGTTTATCAAGTGAGTTAGTGCAGATGTCGCGACAAACCCCGACACAGTATGGCATGCTATCTATTTTTCGAGATATTTTGATGGTCTCCTGAAGCAATCGATTTATTTAATAAATTTTTCGCCGCGTTTGTCATTTCAGGCGGGTAAAATTCGAGTATACGCTACTATTTTCAAAGTCTGGTAAAAAGTGGAAATCAATTCATCAATCTGTACGATCCGGCAAATGCACGAAAAAAAACATTTTTCAAGATACAAGGCTGTATGATATATCAAATTGTGATTTGTAGCATCAAGAAAATGGGAGCAGGTTTCGTTCGCTTCCAGTGTGGTTAGAGATGATTTATTGTAAAGTTATTTTGTATAATGAATGTTATTATTCATAAGGAAAGACTGTTCACGTGAAAGACCGTCATGAACAAAATATTTTAGGTGTCAATTAAACCCGATAGCAAGAATTACGAGAGAAAAAATTCTACTCCTGCTTATTTCCTTTTTATACAGAGAGAAGTCACCAGGGTTAAATTATCATCACCTTTGCATCAACTAATACGTCCTAACAATGTGTAAAGAACGTTTACTTGGGCTTAACATTATAATGACTGATTAACATTATTTCTTCAAAGAACACAACCTTGAAGAGACTAATGACTTACTTTTGACAGCAATTTTTTTCGGGTTTTATTCAATTTTAATTATTCCAGTGAATGGAAATATAACTTGAAGATAAGTCTATGTATTGTTATAGGTTTTCTCCCAGTCAGAGGTTTCTGATGGAAATTATTAGTTATTGCTACGATGTATTTACGGTGTATGTCTTCCGAGGTTATATCAACATATTCGGTTTATATTATTTACTTCCGCATACATTCCGCCCCCCTTCATGAAGATCAATTTGCCTATCCTCCTCCACCCGCTGCCTCTCTTTCCCAGTATTCTACTCCCCAACAATCTCTTCCACTTCCCATCGCCTTTCAATATTACCCATTAAGTTTTGCTATCATCTCCGTATTTCTTTCCTTAACTTTCTATTCTCCACTACCCAGAAGAACCCCGTCATTCTTCCTCCTGTTCCGTCTGTTTTACCTTATCAACACACACATCTCGAAGCCGTCCAATCTACGCGCATACATTTATGTATGGAATTAAATTCCAATCAGTGACAGCGAATTTACCGACATAAAGGTGAGTGTCAGCAGACTAAAAGCCAAAGCAAAAGACTGACACCCGATATTAACGGAGAGCACATTAAGGAGAACACCAGCGTCCAAGTGTCGTTAAACTAGAAAAGCTAAAACAAAAGACTGACACAGAGGTAGTCACGACATTAGCTCTCCTTTTCCGTCAGGGATAACAGTAGAGAACATGGAGGAAAATAATACAAATAGGCGGAACGAATGGAAAGGTTGATGACACTATGATTTTCATGGGACAAGGTATCATCCTACCAGAAAGGGGAAACCGCAAGCAATCAGGAACAACCCGACGGGTAGACCCATTGGACATCCCGACTAATATGAAGGAGCATGGGGCGAATTCACAAATTCAGCACCCACAGGCACTCATAAGAGAACCCCCATCCTCCACACTTATCCACTTTTTTAATTAAAATTAAACGCTTCCACTCGCACTTGTAACTAATACATTCACCAAATCGTCAGCTTTAATATGAAGTGGGAATTTTCGCCAACATTTCCGTGAGTAAAATTTTAAAACATGCGCCCAAAAGTGGCGTTTAACACTCAACAGAGTATAAACTCGGCGCTGGTTCGTGGGGATAACTGATAATGAAACGCCAAATTATACACACACATACGTATATGTATATATACGACTGCATACATAGCTTAAGACATGTGGTCAGTATTTCGGTAGCATCTGAGCGTTCATTCTTTATCAAAGGAGCACAGCATGTGGGCAAAGCACCAACAATTTTAAGCTCAGCGAAGCCATAAAAGCGATTTATTTCACAACGCCCGGGGATGGGCCATGTTAATGAAATGCGAAGACCGAGCGGCGGATAAATGGAAAATTTCGGCACGATATTCAGAAAAATTACAGAGAGAAACAAGGAGAAAAGTGGGAGGATGTCTGGCACCGTCACGTGAGATAACATCAGCTTCATTAACGCGTTATGGACGACAGAGCAAAAGGAAATGAAGCGACATAATCCGTTTTCTCAAGGGTAGCATAATACAAAAGGAAATTAATGTTCCCCCTTGGCTTCTAGCAACAATGGCGATCCAATCAAAACTGTTCTCCCACTCTCTCGGTTGGCTCACCAATATTCCAAACCAATTGAACGAACTTAGAGAGATCTGTAGAGCTATCAAGATCTACTGTAACCAGTGAGGACATCTGAAAGAACTTAGAAAGAAACTTCATCTCTCCAAACAACCTGCCAATAGTCATACGAGAATGGGAATTAAAATAGAGGAAGGAAATCACTCAATTTTTCATTATTTTTTGGAACTTTACCCCGAATATCCATTACAGACAGGCTTACATCTATGTGTCGGTGACAACGGTTATCTAGTTCCTGTAATTCGTTGACTTCGAAAGTAACTCACCAAAAATAGTTTTCAATTAAACTTACAATATACATTTAAGGACCGTATGTAAAGATAAAATGTAAAACAGACACCTTCCGCTGGGATTAAAATTTAATAAATTCCTGGAAATAAATGCATTCTTATTTCGTAGGAACATTTTCCAATCTATAATGATATTTCCACTCCATTCAACCGTAAATGTTCGTTAATTTATAGACCAATAGTCAAAAGAGTTTGTTCAGGACTAAACCGTTTCGTTAATTTTGGCACAAAGTAGTTTCAAATTCAAGTATGTATGCCTACAAGTGCAATGCCTTTGAGGAAATTCTGACCAAAATTGTCTATGTTGTCCTAAATTTCTTTAACATACTAGATTCCCATGGCCTCTCGTGAGCTCCAGTAATGAGTGATATTAATTTGTATTTTTAAGCGATATCTTCTTCTTAATCAACTTCGGAACCAAACCTACTGGAACCCTCGGAAAGATAATGCGAGATGGACACTTTCGGAACTTGCATATCATTAAATCAAGATCTTCAGACAATCTTTCCGTGTATTATGTGAGTCAATATGTACGAACCAGAACCCCAATAGAGAAAATATAGGTCGGTAGGATCCATAGTACGAGGCGGCAGCTAACATGACTTGAATATATGGTGCTCGCATATGCCAAGTACAACGATCACTATGTACATTGGTCATGGAACGCTTGATGCTTGGAAGCAGAAAAACACTGTCTAAAAATGCTGACGGAAACACCTAAAAATTATCAATTGTGACGAAAAGAAAATTTCGTGCATATTTTTACTTCTTCCGGATATATGAAGGATCATCTAGAATGTGAATCGGTGATACGCGAAGATCGATAGTGGTGAGTACAATCAAACTTCTTAATTTTCCGGGGAAATTCGCCTTGTGAAGTGTCTGCGTACGTAGCAGACTTCATCTATTTTCAGAAATATATTTTCATCACCCACATTCTCTTGCTTTGACAATAATTAAGAGTTTTAAGCGAATAAAATAAAGTCACTATAAAGTCAGGAATCTCAGTGTTAATAAAAAAATCCTCCTCATTGATAAACACAAAGGGACTTTATAAATAATTAACTAATTTACTATAAAATACCCTAAAACTCTACATTACATATTTCGTGTCAATAAATAACTGTCCAATATGTAAGTGACCACAGAAACTAAATTTTAGTGGGTATATCAACACCTACATGAAACTTTGACTGTCCATGTAATTGGCTTCATAATGCACATGACTGCAATTAATTTCATTATACGTATATAGCCTTTTTAATGGCTGAAGCACTTTCATGCTACTAGTAATTGAATGACTGGCCAAAAATCATCCCAGTCTTTTCTAGGATATCAGAAAATATTGTAGGTATCAATTTAAAGTTATGGAAATTTATGGGTCTCTCCTTTAGGTAAACCCTGTGATAAAGTTCAACATTTCATTCCAAATTTTAACTCATATCCAACCCTATCAATTTTCCATTTTACTTTATTTAAAATATTAGGCTTGATTAACGATCCCACTTTTCTTTAAGGTGAATTAATTAGTTTCTAATATATGTTTGCATTATTCTAAGTCATACTCCATTGTAAATAGTAATATCAGTAGTTTTTTTTTTTTCTATTTGTCGTCACTAATTGCATTGGAAAATGCCATAGAAACTACTTGTTCATGAGGGTATGAATTTGTCTTTTCCCTGGAATAATTACTGATTTATAATGGTGTAATGGTTAGGTAGTAAAGCTTCCTTGTAGGCTTACTTTTCTTCGATTAATTTTAGGCGAAAATTGAAAGCCATATATTTAAAAAAAAAATATTTGAAAATTGATGTGATATAAAATCCTCTGTCAATAAAAGTATCGGTGAAATGTAAAATTTTAAATTCAATTTTAACATTTTTTTAGAAATTTTTAAAAAATGTCATGTATCATGTAATTATAACCATAGAGATAATATTTTACTACAGCACACCCACAAAACTTGGTTTTAAAGTAATGAAACTATTTTTGCTTGAGTATACACAATGAGACTTGATTATCTCCTCCTAGTGTCTTTTCTCTTTTAGTAGAACTTGAAATTCTGGTCAGTCTGTCTGTCAATTGATTGCAGTCCCAATTTAATACAATAGAGGTTTATGGTAAGTGAGTCACATGAATGCGTGGGGTATGTGAAGTGAAAATAAATCACAAGAAAGTTAAAGTATTGCAGTATTTGGAAACTACATGGTCGAATTTCGGCACCAAATTCAAGGAGCATAAATAAGCATATAAATTACTTCGATTGTTTGGGCAATATTTTCGAGAAAAAATACAGGACATAGTAGCATTGGTGTCGAAAGAATAATAATAATAATGTTGTCTTTATTGATCAGGCAAATTAGGACCTCATGTTCCACTCTTACATTTAACCTTGGAACAATTACAGTTTTAAAAACACCCATGCCTGAAGCGGGACTTGAACCCGTGACCTTTGGGCTGGGCTAGCAGGCAGACACTCTCTGCCCACTAGTCTAACCCATCCGGCAGGTTAGACTAGTGAAGGGAGGGAGAGAGGGGGGGCCCCCCCTAGAAAAATAAATGGTGAAAATATAAGAGGAAAATTAAAACTTGAAAAAAAAACTTTATAACTAAAAATATTTGTTTTCTTATTAAAGGGCAATAACAATTATTATCAACAAATATTAATTAAATAAGGATTATTTTCTTATCAGTGTAAATGTTTATAGTTCATTTAATCTGCTTCTTTTCCTGTAATCGCAAGAAAACTTTAAGTTGCCCCCGTGCCTTGGAAGATGCCAACGCTCCCACAGAGTGGTAAGGACTCAATGAGAATTACGTTAGAAAAGGAAGAATTTATAAAATGGAGAGAATTGATGAGGGATACTTTAAGTGGGGGTGTAAAGAAAAGAATAGTAAGGCTTTTTAATAAAGGGATTGTCATTTTATGACTGAGCTTTACTTGAGGGTTACTCAAAATATCTAGTAATACTGATTGTTTGAATGTTTTTAAGGGTATTGATGAATTGATGTATGTCTGTCATTATACCATGTGCTACATTTTAAAAGAACAAAAAATGAGCTGTAATAAAAAATCACTGTCACATAGTATGCTCACATCTGGCAAGGTTTAATTAATTGGTTATGATTTAACTCTACTGTAAACGTCAAGTACACCATGATAATTTAGCTGGAACATGCTGACAAGCCACTGCTGGACTTTGCAGGACAAAAATGTTAAATCAATTAAAGAGAAAGGAAAAAGATTTAAAAAAAGAAATATTTGAGCATTTGGGGTCAACAGAGGTTTGAAGTCTTCCAAATGTTCATATGGAGAATGGAAATGAAGAGGTATTAGGCATGGTAATGCAAGAATGAAGATTGTTAGGAGCATTCTTGATATGATAGTAAAAATAAAAATATGAAGAGGTAATGGGATGTTTAAAAGTATGCCTGAGTGTAGAATAGAAGGGAATCAAGGTAGAGGGAGGAAAAAGGCAGTAATATTAGATCACATTAAGGGACTCAGAAATAATGCAGAGCTTAAAACTGATTATTGCTAATTTTAATGTAGAAAGGGTGCTCAAAAAATAAGTTCTGGTAAGCCTGTGATAATTTTTATGTTAATAGCATCTAACGGAAACCTGCTTTAAACTGGTTAGGCACACAGTATGTTAATGGATCTCATCATGAGGAAAATGTTTGTGATAATACCATTCATATCATAGATTTGAACTGTGACCCTTTCATACAAAAATAATTTTGAAAAAAATAAATATATTTGGAGTTCCACAAAAGACAAGAAATAGTTTTAATGGCAAATTATTATAATTATCTCACATGAAACATAGCAAATTTGTCCTGTCATTTTGTTTTACTACACTATTATGATTCTTGTTTCTTTTTCAGTTTTCCGATTTGTTAGACATTTTCTTTGTAAAGCTAATAAGACACCATCAAAAAAGTCTGTAAAATAACAATTAGCCACACTTATTCCCATATGCTTCTATCCTTGTACTTGTAAATACCCAAAAGTAAATTCTGATGCCATGTGACACACACAATTTAGAAAGTGTGGATGTCTACTGAGAATGAATGACATATTAAAATACGAGGCATATTTTTTAAGTGAGTACCATTTTCACATGCAAAATAAAAGAGTAGACTGTTCTTAACAATTTTATTTTTACGTGAAAATCTGTACCCTTGTCTATATTTCTACATAGTTTCCACTAGTATTGAGGCACTTATCATATCGTACAGCCAGCTTTTGAATTCAATTGTCATAGAAGTCTGCCACCAGATTTGACAACCACTGCAACATGGCAAGAAGCATTTCGAGAATTTAAGTGTTCGGTAACAATTTCTTCAAATTTTGTGGCATGTATAGATAAAATATTATGAGCAATAGAATGGTACGGAAATGGGTTTAGAGCTTTTAAAGACGGCTGCATGAATGTTGACAATGACGAATGAAGTGGGCTACCACCTGTCGTTAATGAAGATTTGGTGTGTGGAAAGTTGATGAAGTGAAATAAAAGAGAACACAGACACTTTATGTTTTCTTCTTTATCTGATGAGTTTCCTCAAGTTTCAAGAAGTGTTTTCTCTATAAAATTCTTACTGAAGGCTTAAATTATCAAAATGGCCTTGTTGCAGTGGTTGTCAAATCAGGCGGCAGGCTTCTGAGGATGAGATTCAATAGCCGGTTGTACCATATGATAAGTGCCTCAATATTAGTGGGAAATATGTAGAAATGTAGACTCAGGTACAGGTTTTTATGTAAAAATAAAATAATTAAAACAGTCTACTCCTTACTTATTCAGGTGAAAACGATACTTACTTAAAAACATGCCTTGTAGCTATTTCCATTCATATTAATCTTCAAATTACTGTAGGCCTAATTTTCTATGTTTTCAAATCACATTTGATTTTACAGATTAGGGGAGGATAAAAATTAAATGATCTGAGTGAAAATTGAGGTACAAAGAATGGTAACAAAAAATAATTGCTAATACAACCTCATTGTCATAAAATTTGGTGACACAATGAAGGATGAAAGCAATCCTAATGTAAGCAATGAGAAGTTACTTCATCCCAGGTTTCCTGAATAAAAGACTCTGACTATAGGTTTGATGGATAAGGTGATGGCTTTCCATTTTTTAAATATTAGTATGCTCAAATAGATCAAGAAGTATACAAGTGCGTATACAGAACATGCAAGAAAAGACACACATAGGCATTAATTATCAGAGGAAAAGGGTTTTGAAACAGGTTTGTGTTCATGAGAGTTTTGATGTAGGTTTTTTGATCTTGCTGACTTCTTTAAATTAATAAGATGTCAAGACAAGAACGAACTAACAGTGACTAACTTGTTGTGGTCTTAGTTTTAATCTTCCTCAGATAATTATAATAGCTACCATTTCAATAAGTCTGCTAAAATAAATAAAAAGGCAATTACTTCATCGTTACCGTAACTTGAAAAATTTAATTACAAACAAGAATTAACCCTTTTGCTGCTATCATCATATATAATTGCTGATGGAGATTTTCCAATGCAAAAGCAATACTGTCATCTATAGACAATGGAATTTTCCCTATGCAAACAAGTGAAAGTCATATAGAGACGACAGAGTAATTGCTGTGAAGGTATAAATATCACCCTTGTGAACTTCAGCTCAGCATAACTCCTAACCTTTTTCTCCAAGAGTGGGTTAGCCATACTTGATGCCTTTGCATCCCTCATGCAGCAGGAGTCCATGGTCAACATAAGGTAATACCAGTGGTTGTCCTAATAAATGTTTTGTATTCCTTAAAAATATAACCTCAAAAAGGAACTTATTGCTTCAGTGATTATTTCTCTATTTAGACGAAACTCTAGCAATAACATTAACAAAGTTTTTTAAGAAAAGAACTTAAACATTTTTGGTGGGAAGAGTATGCTCTCCAAGAAGTGAGATGCATGATTCCTTGTAATCTTTTTTATTTCACATGTATTTCATCTACAAGATACCTGTGAGCCACCACTAGGGTGGCTGCACTTGAAGAATGCACCAAAACTACAGAAATGAGTATTTTAGGATATGAGTTGATCAATATCTACCAGTTAGTTGACCACCATGTTGAAAAAATAATAATATGAATAAAAATTTCCTAATAAAAATCCTAATATTTTAAAACATACTTAACACATTTCTAAAAGATTTCTTTGACAGAGCTTATAGCACAGTGAGAATTTGAAAAATCATGCTGAGATCATAATTTTCTTAGGGTATTGCTAAAATTAAAAATATAAATGGTAGAGTTTCGTTTAAAAATTGCAACTGTTCAGAAATACAAGAAATCATTTCTGGCTTCATATTTTTAAAGGCTACAAGAAATATGTTTTTAGCAGAAATACTGGAATAACATGTAATTGACCACAGACTCATGCAGCATGGGGTCCACAAATGTGCCTAAGGGTTGCATTTCTCCAAGTCATTCCCCCAAAGAAGGGTTTGGACTCATGCTGAGATGGGTCCCAAATGTGTGAGCCTTCACTCTTGGAAACTAAATCATTTTGAAAGAGTTTAGCAAACAGCAATACAGGCTAATAATAAACTGGGCAAATAAGTGTTATTTTGTGACTGTGAGAAAATCATGAAAATAATTTTGGAAATGAACGAAAAAAAGATTTTGGATATTGTATTCATCCACTGTTACAGAACCAGAAGAGATGTCATAGGGAGTACCTTTGAATAAATTCTAACTTCCTTTGTATAGTTTATTATATTACAAAAATCTTATACAGATGCCTGCAGTTCCGTCACTTATTTACGTCCCACTTCCAGTCAAATACCCCACAGGCTACCACATCATTTGCTCCGATTTTCTTTCATATCCCACATTAACCTAAAATCCCTCTTCTTTAAGGAGTAAATAATTTGGTGTCTATGCCCGCAAGTACTGCAATTGCGGTGATGCGTATGTGACATGCATTTTTTATGGTCATAACTATGTAAAATTTTAGTGCTTTCAAAATCAATTAGTAATGCAAGAGCGATTTTGCCATACATCTTTTAAATACAGGACATTTTAGTGATTTTAATGTTGATCATCTGACAGTAGTTGCCTACTTGAATCACCCAAACAGCTGGGAAAAAAATAAGTATCTGACCAATAATGACAAATTTTTACGAATGTTTGTTCTCCACTGTCTGAACCAAGGGAACACGTTCAAGACTGGAGGTAAACTTGGGTGGCTGCATTCACCTCCATGGGTAGGGGCACCAAAGAATTGATATTCAAGCAACTATCAAAAGCAGTTTTATTAGGACCTTGAAGATGCTTATAATAATTAAGCAGTCACATCTTAACATGACGAGCTCAGTACGTTGTATCCCCCTCATAAACCAGACTGAGGGGTTATTTTATCATCAAACAGTTGTCTTCGCCTCAGAGGTCACTGGCATGAACCAAGGAGTGGAGGGGGAATGACCCTCAAATCCCACGAAGCAAAGTGACTCTCAAATATCCACGAAAAGGAATGACCCTCAAATGCCCGCAAAACGGTAACGAACATAAATGCAAGAGGTGAAGGGGAAAGTCCCCAAATGTCCACAAACTAGTGTCATGTCATTGAATCGCCCTATGGCAATAACGGCCATACTGGGGATGATGAAATATGGAATTCATGCTTTCCTATATGGGGACCGATTATATCTCGAGCCCATCTCAAGTGGCTGTATGACTGCTGAGACTCCGCTTTCCATCATCATCTTATAATAATAGCACATGAAAATATCCGGACATAACTATAGTGGAGGATAAATACATAAGAGGGATGGGGATCACAACACCCAAAACATCCTCTATCTTATGCACCACCAGCCAAGACCGGCAATAATCAGTCTACCCACTTCTACCCTACCACCCCTGCTGTCCAGACCATTTTCCTTGCACTATTTCCAACCTCCCCCCCACATTGTTCTTCCAGCTAAATAAGGCATGCAAAACAGTGTTTCCTCACCTGATTACGACATTATTCATAAGGGTTTTAACACACCTGGGTTTTGTTGAAAAATTTTGTTGTGGGAGTCTGTAAAATTTTTTTTGTGGTATAATAAATTATGGAATCGTACCACATAATGAAACCTAGGCTTCTTTCTTTCATCTTTGAATAGGCTCATTGCAGTGAACAGTGACAAAGCCAAAGCAACATTATATGACAAAAATGAAGTCATTCTATTGTGTTATTCATGACATCCTCCAAATTATTACAATAGGATAATAATATACATAAAACTGGGACTTAAACTGTTGATTTCACTTGACCCAGAGAATTAATCACTACCAAATTGAAGTTATTCATCAGAATTTAGAGTATGAATTTGCACTCCTGACTTATCACCCAGGTGGGTATTGTGCTTGCCAGCTAACCCAAAGGTCGTGGGTTCGAATCCCGCCCAGGGCATGGATGTTGTGTTTGTGCAGATGGGTTTTTTCAATGAGTTGAAGAGGTGCGAAATGACCATAGCCATCAAAGCACCCTATAAACAAAGATACTACTATTACTTATCACCCAGAAATTTATGGGTTACCTTGATGTATTTAATTAAAGAGAACTGACCATCGAAGAAATAATATGTCTCCTTGAAATCAAAGATCAAGAATAATAAATTTTTATGAAACTAGGATTGATTTAGTATTTTAACCTGTTTGCTTTCAGCATTAAGTTACATACAAAAGAGAATATAACATTAAAGGAGCTAGATAAAGTTCATGAGTGATCCCTCTTCAGGTTCACATTGAAATGCATTGTAGAGAAACTTTCCTATATATTCATTCACTTGTTAACTTTTCTCTACTTTCTTATGGATTGGCCATATTAAGCTTGGATAAACTATAACTCGAGGCTAAAATTTCTAGAATTCTTGCTACCAGACTAATGGCAGTATGAGTAATTATAAATAATTGACAACAATTATTAGTGGGATGGACACTCAGCAATTACAATCAATATGGTTCTTAATCTATCATAAACCTAAAATAACCAAAACCACAGTAGTCAACTCTAAGGTCAGTTTGATAGGTGATCATAGAGAACACCTGCTACAAAGCCAAGATACAAATCTGTGTGTAAATTAAAATGTCAGAATATGGGTGCCAGTTCTTTTTCATAGTCCTCCAGGAGATTTGGAATGCAGAAAATTGCTTGGGTTTAGCTGGAAGTGTCACCAAGCCTTGAACCCAAGTCCCTTGTTCGGTAGGCAAGTTCTCAGAAACTGGGTTACCACAACCTCAATCCTAAAGCGACTTGGTCAGAATAATTAAACCTTTTGTCACCTGACCTAACACATGATTTAATTAGTCAAATTATAGTTTTATTTCTAAGGTCAAAGTAAATTCAAATGTCAGGGGATTTAAGCCTTTGATGATCATTTTTACAAACTCACTAGAAAAAGTCTTACCTAAGACTTTGCAAAACCTGGTTACACTGGTTGCTGGAAGCTGCACAAGAACCAGACTGACCTTCTGTTCAGACATGTTCATTTCAGATAAACTGCAGTTTTTCAATTTCGATAAACTGCCCAGTTAAACTGTGTGTGTGTGTGTGTGTATGGGTCCCTTTACCCATTGTCAATTTGAATAAAGACAATAATAAAAATTGTTGGTTTTGCTTGGAATGGGTTCATTATGGAATTCCACCAAGTAACGACCTCCTCAGTGAATTTATCATCAAACTAAAACCCCAATTCTTTCCTAAATTTTCTCATTTAACAATAATTCTAACCAATATTAAAGTCTCCAACAACCCATCCCTTAAACTATCACCTCAATCCGTTTTTCCTACCTTTTTTGCATTGCACCTCAGAACTCATCTTTTACCCTACCCAACAATTTCACATCAGATTTCTCCTGTTCATTTTCCCTTCCCTTCACCCCACATCTCAAGAGCCTATAATCCACACTTAGCTATCTTCCTCAAGGACCAATTTTTACTTTCTAACAAGACTTGAAATTTTATTTACCAAATCAACAATGACTAATGGAGGCTGTTTAAGAGATATATCAAGTTTGATGGAAAATGGACATATATCAAGCCAAAATAATAAAGACAATTTAAGAAGAGAATGAATTAATATGTTTTAAATTAATGAATATATTTTTAAAAAATTCAATTACAAAATGCTCTTAGGACTAGATTTAAATGTCAAAGGATTACTACTGTATTATTTGTCATTATGTATTAAATATTGCCAACCAGGTTTGCAGAGTAGGGGGTAAGGTCACAGGTTCAAATCCCACGTAGTAGGCATGGAAATTGTGTTTTGTCTAAAAGTAATTTTTGTAAAAATATTAGTCAAAACCAATTAAAAAACAAAATCCAGATATTAGAGAAAAAGCTAATGAGAGAAAAGAAGTATTACGTTTAAAACAAGCAAAAATAAATTTATCTATGAAACAAGTAAAAATGCTGATTTAGATAAATCAGATACTTTTCTTCACTCATTTACTACATTATTCATAAGGAATTGAAATAAGTATTGACTGACGGAAGTAATAGCTACAGCCCTGAGAACTTACAATGACAGTAGATTACTTACCTCCTGTATTTAATCAAAGAATTATGCGAATATGTTAAAAATTTTCTGATCTGAACTTAGTATGTTCTCTTAACTATGTTTACTCTTTCTATTTTTTCTTTTAAGGGTATCAAATTTGATGTTTAACTAAGGTAATTAAGTGCAGAACATTTTTAACCCACCCTTTTCAGTAATTTTCCTGCATAATTAGCTGGATTTTTACCAATATAATAATAATATTCCTTCTTCTTGGATATACTGTGATATTCTGCAGTATTATGGAAATAATGGCGAAATAAACCGTCCTTAGCCGGTCGCTTTGGATAATTTGTAAAAATGCAAATAGGTTCAACTGTGGAGGTAAATTTGAGATCTAATAGAAATATATGATAATTAACTAGGGAATTTCAAACTAATTAGGGCAGAAAAAAGGGAAGAATAACTCACCGGAAATAATGCCATCCATTTGCTGCAAGGCAGCTTCCAACATTCTGCTGGCTTCTGCATGAGGACTTAGAGCTGTGTTAGCGCCGGATTTTTGCTCATCGTTCGTTGTTCGTTCTTCAATATTTGGTTCCGATTTACCCATATTGGTTAAAATTCACAAAAAGTCCGGATACGGTGACTTCAATAGCATGACAACCAATGACGCCGCAGTAAAACCTTTTCACAATTCCTAAAAACTATAGAGAATTATTTCGTAAAATCTGACAATAAACCTATCAAACATAATAATTTAGTTATATTTATGAGATAATTGCATAAAACTGAAAACATTTTAATAAGGCCTACTTACCTTTCACGCCGAGGAATTGATGACACACACACCTTATTAAAATATTAAGGGCAATTACACACAGGTAAATATTATTCCAAAACAGAGTTGTCATACAATGCTATCAAAAATACTTTATCACTTAGTGTATAAAACGTTTCTAGTCAAGTTACAAAACTTCTAACGGCTTTGTTTATGTATAAAAGTACAAAATAGGCACTAGGGAACGTTGGTCACGAACTTCGCTCACTACTTTTGTCAACAGATGGCTGATGCTTTTTATTTTTTTCACAGAGGGCGTAAGCAAGGTAAACAACAAAACCACTGGGACGTAATAGTCTCATTTTATAGATCTACCTAAGCCTGCACAATAAAGTGATTTATATACAATACAATTTTTAAAAACAAATATTAAAATGGCATATTTTTAAATTGCCTTTTTAATTTCTTTCTCACACAATGTAATATAAAACTTGTTGCACCTACCGCGCCAAATTTGAGCGTCATTCACTTCGAGCGGGGTTAATCATTGAGAATATTTTATGATGAATTAAGGAATTTAATTAATTTATCAGTATCAAAAGTGTAAACATTTCGTTTCCAACTAACCATTGTATTAAAAATAAGGATAAAATTAGCCATCGCACATTTAAACCATAAAATGTATCAATAAAACGTTTGTGAATTTGTAATATTTTTCACTCATCTAATATTTTAATGTAAAAGTATTTTCCTATTTACAAAGTTGACTACCAATATAATATAAAATCATTGGCCATATAATAAATTGCCGATAAATAATAAAGAAATTCTGCACTGTGGAATGTCATTTTCTTTTAGAACTATTCTGAACAGAATACCACTACAAGGTACTTTACTGGACAATTCATTAAGGTTACCAAATAATTGTACTGAATTTGTCTCTATGAGTATAACTTTTTCCATTAAATTGAGATGTCAATATATCTCTGAATCAAAATTTGAAGCACGAAAATATTTAATTAAGTTTCTATTAGCAAGTAGAAAATACACTATTTTGTTATTTTTGCATGAGTTGTTTGATTATCATAATAAGTATTACCGGATATATTGAATATTCTCATTGACTATATTTAGGATTTCTTGTGTTACCATTGTTAGTGCTCTTTTCAATGTTTCTTTCTTGTGAATTGTGATTCTGCTATCTATTGTGCAATGATCATTGCACAATCCACTTCAGTGAGTAAACATTAAAACTTACAGGAGATTCTTGATTCTCTTTGTTGAATTAAATTGAATGGAAGTATAGTTGGGTTGGTGGATGGGTAGTTAGAAATATTTAAATATTATGGGGAGGAAGAGACAATTTGAGGTGGTCATTTTGAGCAAGATATCAAAATGTAGTGTAGGCAATATTAATCAGGCTAGTCATCATAGGATATTGTCAATAGAAATTTCAGGAGAGTCATTAACTTTAGTGGTGATCAAATTATGTATTTATATGGGTAGTCATTAGATAATGAAGATGTTGGACAAGAAATTTCACATTAAAGGTAACATTGAGATAGGAGATGAAACTGGCCAACCAAGCAGGGTGGATATTTTTAATCGGCAGCATTGTAGAAAATATAAAAAGTAAATGGTACCTCGAATTTGAACTTGTACAGAAACAGATTGCAAAACATATTAAACCATGTTCTATAAAAATTTGCACGAACAGAATTTATTTATTTATTTTAAAATCACCCACAAACAGCAATAAGAGGCCAATTACCATATACCATACAATTACTAAGTGGACACCATAACTTTTTTTAAAATAACAATGATGAAACACACAAATCCATGCCCTAGGTGAA
Source organism: Rhinocypha anisoptera (assembly GCA_011762765.2). Classification (NCBI taxonomy): domain Eukaryota; kingdom Metazoa; phylum Arthropoda; class Insecta; order Odonata; family Chlorocyphidae; genus Rhinocypha; species Rhinocypha anisoptera. Next base: position 19,841 of record WURS02169567.1, read on the forward strand.
TATAGAAAAATCCACCGAGTCAGGATTCGAACCCTTGACCTCTGGGTTGGCGGATGAAGACGTTACCCCACCTCCACCGAGGCCAGAAATATAATTTATAAATATGATTTGATGCATCTAACCCCTAGACTGAGGGATATGTTGATCAACGTTTTTGCATTCAGATGCAGCGAATACGTTCATGTACACATGACCACTGCCTTCGTTCCCTCCCTAGACCCTCTCCAAATTCGATTGCCCATACTTTCCAAAAAGGTTCAAATGTTCACACTTTCCTATTGTTCCAGAATAGGGCACCCCTTTGAAGTGCTATTTATGACAGTTCACGACCCTCGACCATGGGCGAGATTAACGAATGGATTCCATCCGCCGAAATTTGGGATATTGTTTTCTGACCCACCCTTATCATTTCCCTTAGTTGTAAGTAGTTTCAGTAGCAATACGGGACATCCCGGGTCTGTCACCTAATAAAACTTTGTCAAAAACAAAAGGGAAGAGTGCTGCGGCTACTTTTCTCCCACACACAGTCATCACAAAGAAATGAGGCTCTCGCAGCTGAGGGATTAAAAAAGATGAGGAAAACTTTAGAGCCAACAATAGGAATATAGAAACAGGGAGAATTAAAAAGCTCTGAGCCTCAAAAGAGAGGTTATGAACGATGGAAGATATGAAATATATGAGGAATTAGGAATGGCATACAATGCATTGAGCTGATTTAACACACCTGCAAAAAAATCCTGGTGATATCTATCATGATTACCTGCAAGACAAAAAGAATTACCAGGAGATAGGAAGTATGCCTGGATTACACTAATATACAAAATGGGGGACAGAAAAAAATGTAAACATTCTGAAGGAATCAGCATTACATGTCCATTTGGAAGGCTGTATGGATTATAATTAAGTCCAGGATTAAGAGAGAATGAAGGGCAGAGTGGTTTCAATGCTGGCATGTGCTGTACAGATAATACATTTTGTTCAAGAACCCTGATACAAAAGTGTTACATGAAGAACTTAGAAACTCATTTGGTAATCATAGATTTAGTGAAGCCATATATGACACCATCCTAAGGGAAAAATTTATGAATATTTTAGACAAACAAAGCATTAAAAGTTTATATATAAACACATAGTTTTCTGTGAAACTGGGAAGTAGTGTATCTATCAAATTCAAAACCACAAAGGGATTATTACAAGGATGCTTTCTTTCACCAACTTTTATTAAAATAAACTCAAAATGATAAGCTTTATTGATTTGTGAAATGCATAAATTCCATGGAATGCAATTGCAACTCTGATAGATGCCATCAATTTTTGGGAAAACAAAGTGGCAACTGGCCTTTTCATGATACGAAGACTGGCTTTGGTCATATCTCAGGAATGCCTTAAGTTTTTAT
>WURS02169784.1:0-21214 GCA_011762765.2 Rhinocypha anisoptera
TTCGAATCTAACTTTCACTGTTGTGATTCGAATTCATCACCGATTCGAATCTAACTTTCACTGTTGTGATTCGAATTATATTCTGATTTTATTCGAATTTAGTGCATAACTTTTCGAACTCTTATTCAATTTGATTTGATTTTTTTGCATATTTCTTCGAATTATGATAACTATAGTTTTACCTTGGCGGTTTCTTTCACGTTTTTTTGCAAAAAATAGACGGCTCTTTGGTAAATATATATAATACATTAATTTAAGCTTCGTGCAGTTTTTGCATTAACTCTGGACAGTATTTACATAATATCAAATGAAAGATGGAAACCTCGTGGGAGAAGGACAAAACGTAGGTAATCTTGGCATAGTACTCTGAAGCTTCATCGAGGCCAATGCACGTTTGCAACGCTAGCAAAGTCACCACTGGGTATAACACCAACGAAATTACCAAGCTAATCCAGACTTTATCCAACAATTGCCAAGCGGTTATCTTCATCCAGGCGAGTAACTCTAGAATCATATCTTCTTCGTACTTTGTTTGGTTTACTCCATCTCGGTAGACTGCATATCTGTGATTGTTGCAGTAGTAAAACTCAGCCGCTACCGAACGTCTCACTTCAAGCACCAATGCAGCCACTATGGGGATGAACCACAGTGTTACAAATACTGTCCGGTTATAACTCAATATTAACCCTTTCGATCCCAAAGATTATCAGTAAACGATAAGCCTTAAATCGCTAATTGAATAAACGGGATACATACGCCCCGATAGCGCCATCGGTAGCGAAAGGGTTAAGCACATTTCTGGTTATAACTCGACAAGTCTTTGTAAGAGATTTTCAATTTAAAAATGTAAGTTTATAAGTAGACATTTTAAAAAATTCGAATTTTTTTTAAAATTGCAGAGTTATAAGTCAACTTTTCTTAAATTGTCATCTTTTAAAAGCTGGTATTTTTGAAAATGTAAGTTTGTAACCAAAAACGTACTCAATGTCATGTTATAACCAGACAGTATTTTTAACAGTGCAAAGTGTTAACTCAAAAATTCAACGAATCTATCGTGGGACAAACCTTGGTAGGATTTATTTTTAACCACATTGATCACAGAGAGAAAGGTATCTCGGTTGTCGATTTTGACTACTTGGGTATTCCATTCAGTGGTGAATTGTGCCAACTCGTACAGTGGGTCAAACTCACAGGTGAGCGTAATAAACTCGCCATTGTCACCAAGACTTGGTGGGATTAGGCCAAGAATCCATAGTTGAATTGCCAACAACATGAGTGAATATTTGTTTATTCGAACTTTAAAACGAGCACTATTTGAAATTCGAATTTAAACCAAATACGTCTGTAGTTTCATACTAAGTTTTTGTTAATATTTCGATATTTCTAGAAGCAGCTTCACTGCAATACACTGCTATTAATCTTGTGTTTCTCTCTGTTCTCAGCGAAATTCTAGAAACTAGCATACCTAGAAAGCTGAAACAACTAAAGAAAAAATACTTTGACAAGACTTTTGAGTTCTAGATTCAAAAAGGGACTGAGAATCAGGTCCACTAAAACGAACGTCATCTAGAATCGAACTTCAAGTTTTTTCTAGACCTTTCTCGAAACTTCGATTATCAATTGACCTTGATTGGTTTCTGATTACTATGGTCCTAAATATCTCTCACCTTACTCATAGGCACAGCTTTACTTTTTTTATAACATGTATTATTACTATTGTTATAGGAAAATGAAGAATATTGAGTAATTCTTAAAGATTCATAAAAAGTGTTGCTTGGAATTAATAATTTTTAATCGAATCTTATGTTGTAATAAAATATTTTTCAATTATTTTAAAATATATTATTCATTAAATTTTATAAGCTTTTATTTTTCAGTAAATAATTATCGAAAATATAGTAGAATAGTAGAAAAAAATTGTGAAACTATATAGCACATAATAATGAAGTATATACTAACTGTTTAAAGTTAATTTTGTTTTGAGTTTTAAACTTTTGACTCAATTCCAAGTTCAAGAGACTCGCTTGTTGTTTTGACATTACTGTTTACTTGATTTGGTGTGAGTATTCATTGGTGAATGTGGTGGAAAGATGGAGAACATTCTAGAAACTTGAGGAGCGAAGTATATAAACGAGTGGCAGTGCTTTTCACTGTCACTCATCACAAGAACGCGATTACAACACAACCACTCTCTCAATACGCAAGTCTCACTTCACGCGATCTTACTCAAACTACTCATCTAAAAAGTCTCACTATCTGATTGTTGATTTGTATCGATTTTTTAAAAACTCAAGTAATCCATACCGAAAATGTTGGCTTTACCGCGTCACTTCAGTCGCATTCTGAACGATGCGCTCGACGAAGACTTTCACTACTGGCCTCTGGATACCTTGCGTCAGCATCGCACTCAGTGGCCTAATTTGTTTCAACGAGACCTAGCCTGGCCTACCACCCGAGGAAACAAGTTCAACCTGGACATGGATGTTCGCCAGTACGATCCCAACGAGATTTCGGTCAAACTCGACAATGACATACTTGAGATTAGTGGTAAGCACGAGAAGACCACCGATGATGGTCGCTACGAGTTTTGCGAGTTTCGCCAGAAGTGCACCGTGCCAACCAATGTAGAGATGGATCAGCTCAAGTGTAAGATGGACAAGAATGGCTTCCTCAAGATCGAAGCTCCACTCAAGGAACCCAAGAAGGCCGAGTCACGTGATATTCCTATTCAAATAGTCAACCGTGCTCAGATTAAGAATTAAAGTGCCTTTTGGACTATCTAAGATTCATCTTGAACCACATATAGCTTGTCTCTATTTTCCAAGTTTTACACTTTTGGTACTATTCCATACATAACAATATATTTTTGCTTATTGTTAATTAGACACTAAATTATACAAAATAATAAACTATACATTTAAACATACATTCTACTTTTTATAATGAATGATAATTACTAGTAATAGTATTAGTACTAGTATAGTTAAAAATAAACAAAATGGGCATGTTCCATTTGATTCAGTACATTTTTCTGGGTAAATTTCTGGGAACGTACAGCTTATTAATGATACAATTTTATAATAAAAATAGTACTGATATAAAATGGGAGATAAAATTATTTATAAATAAATCTGTCCAACCGATGATGAAATGCAAAAAAACAAAGTTTTGTTTGTTTGTTTGAGCAAAACAACAGATGTCGCTAGTGAAGCGCGTGCATTTAAACTTGTTCAGCCAATCAGGTGACTTCAAATGTAAAAAGGGCGGAGCTATAGATGTAACCGTTCAAACGTTGGGTTTGCTTTTAAAACTTGTGTGGCAGTTTGAAAAAACGACGTGCCAATCAATTTGCCCGTTGGTGTTCGGTGTCCTCTCACTAAATTGAATTGACTTACCCTTCTTGGACTACACCACTTGACTTTTGTCACCCAAACCTTTACCTGTGACTTTTCCCTCAGCACAATGAACATATTCAAGCGTTTTGGATCGTTTGCGGTGAATTCGTGGAAAGATTTTTCCGATTACTACGATGCCGAGCATCGGATGGAACGAGCCAAGTCGACCGATGCTCTTCGAGCCATCACCGACTCACCGCGTCCAGAGGAGATCTCGGTTGGTGTGAGCAACAAGGCTTTTGAGGAGGAAGACTTTGTGCGTCGCCCCAAGCCACTCCCGGGACCACTCGCCATTCTTCGCAAACGTAACAAGAAGAAGTTGGTCCCCGTGGACGATCCTCGTTCTCCCACACAGGACTTTGCTCGCACACCTATTCAGACAATTAACGATTGTCCTACACCAGGTAGAATTATTACACTTGGGACAAAGCTGGGTTTGCTTAAAAAGTGGCTTTAGGGTAAAAGTTAGAAATCGGTTATTTGCATAGTTAGATGTCATTGTCAGTAATTTTGAAAATATGGCAAAGTTTATGTGCCTCAGTTAACAATTTTGAATAATGATTAAAGCTAAATTTGAGTCGGAATTAATGCTAATGCAATAATAATTGCTTTGGAATTTTTTTGTTATTGTTTTCTAAATAAAAATAAATACCCCTGCCAAGCTAGAAAATTTAGGGTAAAAAATTCCAATACTAATAAATATATAGTTGTTATTATACAAATATTTTAAATTGGTCTGAAAAAAGATAACTATAAAAATAAAATCAATTTAAAAATCTAAATTTTAGGGTGAAATTACTTTTTGGTTTGGATTTCGGCACAAAGCTTTCTTGGACTAGGTAAAGTGTCACTTGTTCTAGGTGAAGTGATACTTTGACGGTACCTTAAATACTGATACTGATCGCCTGTTTACTGACCATATGCATAATTTACTAATCATTCACTTTATAAACTGATAATTTTACAAAAAAAACATACTGACCAGTTACTATTAAATACTGACCACATAATTGTGATCTCTTATATATGGTGCTTTAAACAAACTTAATTCTAATTGTTTATTATTAAAGATTTATTATCACCATTTGACGTGAAAGACATGCTCAAGAAAGTGGACTCGGCAGTCTGTCTGACGCCGATCAAGAAGTCTCCCGAGAATACGGTCGACGAGGAGACCAGTCAGTTGTTGGAGAACTTGACACTCGAGTCATTGAGTGAGGTGAAATCTGAAGAAATGAAGGAGAAACCAGTGGCGAAAGAGGAGGAAGTCGAGGAGGAAAAAGATTTGCTCAAAGTGGACGACATCTGCAATTGGAAGCAGTACGAGTTCCGTGAGAAGCCAATCACCGACTCGATGATCGTTGAGGTTTCCTCCGTGTGCAATGTGGATCCAAGCACTGCGAATGAGGATACCGTGATTGGTGAATCGGAGGAGACCAACTGCAAGGTGGTTGGCTACTCGGTGAAACCAGTGGTAGTTCAATCAGTGGAAAGTGAAGAGATGTTCTCCACTTCGACACCGAAGAAGTCATCAACAATTCTCACTCCAGTGGTGAGCAAGATTCGTACTCCACTCAAGAGTATCAGCAATAGTCCCTTGGCTTCGAAGGGTGGCAGTTTGAAGAAGAAGGAGAATAACAAACCACTGATGATGTTGAAGAAGAAGAAATTAGCCACTGGCTGTGCTCGTCAACTTCCCAAAGCTCCTTCAACACCGATGACACCACTCTTCAAACCAAACACCTGTGTCATTGACTTTGACAAGGAGAACTACTGATCTTCACTCTAAACTTAACTCCTCTTTCTATATTTCTATTTCTATAGCACAATCACTCATCCCATTCATATCTATCGCACCAAGTCGCATATATATATATATATATATAATAGTGTAATTAATATTTGCATTATTATTATGTAAAATTCATTTGTGTGAATGACTAACCAATATGGGTTTGTAATGATGATTTATATGACGATAACTTATAATCCATTCAGCAACTTTTTTTATTTGTGTTTAAACTTGTAAAAAACTTTTAATAATTATTTACTAAACTATATATTTTTTAAGCTTGACTTCTGTTGTTTAAATTATTTATTATTCTTATGCATTATGGGTTTTACCTAAAATATCAATTTGAATGTATAAACTTTTAGGTTATAACACAGAAAGTTAGATTCGAATCGGTTAAGAAATCGAATCACCACAGTGAAAGTTAGATTCGAATTGGTTAAAAGTAACGTAACTGTTAAAGTACAAAAATGTCGTAAAACGAAAAATTTGACTGAAAACGACGACGACCACCAAAGTCTATCACGCATTAATATAGAGTAGATAGATAGAATTAAAAGTTTGTTTAATAATAATTTTTTTATACAATTGCCTACAGACTTTAGTAGTAGAGTTATTATTATTGACGAAGAAATTCTACACTCGAAGGAAAGCGGGATCGGCACCAACATTGACCGATCGGTAAGGACCGGCATGTTCCTTGTGCTCGTGAAGTCCTCGGTGAGCGTAGAACTCGGAAAGGTGAAGCGGGGGTAGTGCATTCTCCGGCACCGTCTTGAAGAGAGGCTCACCCCACAAGGTACCCACCTCCCAGTCGGGCACGTCCTTCATCAGTTCACGCTCCACATTTCGGTTGTGACGCAGCTGACGTAGAAACCTGCACGAAAACAGTCCAAATTTGAAGTTTTTTTAGAAAGAAAGGGGAGATTCACAAATCACGAGAGATAGAAAATTTTTCTTAAATACTCCGGTACTCCCATCTGTGAGAAAACCGTGATTTTGTGACATATACCCCCATTAAATCTCATGTGATATCAACAAATTAGATTGAATCAAACTAAACTCTGATTCACAAATTGGGTTAAAAGTTGAACTTACTTCGGACTAGAATCTCAATGTTACACCTTTCAATTTCTAACTTCTAATTGGCTTCACAAACTAAGTAAACTTGTTTGAATTACCCACTGGCTCTGAACAAGATATGGTCTACAAACAGATAAAACTTCAGAGAGATTGATAAGCTAAACAGTTTTAAATCTTTCTAAATATTCAAACACAATCGGACGCCACAACCGTTAAAAGTTTAGTTCGATTAAGCTAATCTGCTAAATTTTGGCTAAGTTTTCTCTTCATAGTTTTCTTTTGAAAAGTTTCTGTATTATTTAAAAACACATTCTATCATGTTCTTGTATTGACCCCTCCATGAGATATTAATGATTGGCGTTACAACCCTATCTTCCATCACGTGATTTGTGAATATTTCTAAATAGAAAACAAAAACGCAAAACAAAATCGATCAACGTACGCTCGATCCACTTCGGCTTTCACCAAAGCCTCCTGATTGAGGTATTCGGCATTCTTCACCGCAATGTGCTTCTTGCGTTGCGCGTAGTAGTAGAAGGCATAGCCGGTTAGCATTGAGCTCACAATGAAGAACGACTTGTCTGTGTAAACCAAAAAAATGGTTGAATTAATTCATTGCCATCATTTTTATACACTGTTAAAAATACTGCACGGTTATAACCCAACATTAAGCACGTTTCTGGTTATAAAATTGACAAATCTTTGTAATAGACTTTCAATTTAAAAATGTAAGTTTATAAGCATACATTTTGAAAAATCAATGCTTATAAGCTGAATTCTTTCAAATTGTAGAGTTATAAGCAAACTTTTCTTAAAAAGTCACCTTAAAAGGTGGTATTTTTGAAAGTTTAAGGTTATAACCAGACAGTATTTTTAACAGTGTACCATAGATATAAATTGCGGATGATCATAGATCAATTCACGCAGAGTGATGCTTACATCCTATAATTCGCTGAGCAGGAACGCGACGGTAAAAGATCTCATTGTAGCCCCCGGGTGGAGGTAACTCCTGCTTGACGTTGTTGTGATAGGCCGACATTGCGAACCGTCTAAACCATCCGAAGACCAAGAAAACGATCACTCAAAACAACCTCGAGAGTCGGCTGTCCTCATCAACAGAACAGTAAACATACAAGAAAGGTTACGACGGTCTATCCACAGATGACGGTCAATATGTTATAATAAATTTTACAACAAAAAACTTGTTAAATTTACTTAATATCTTATTTTAAGATTTTTAAAATTTTATTTTAAAAAGAACATGCAATTTTCAAAAATTTAAAATATGAAAAAAATAAATTAAAGCATACTTATCATAAATTGATACGTCATCTGTGAATCAATGCATAGTGATCCCCCACGTGTTTTGGGAAAACATTGCCACCGTGGTGTCAGTTTTTCGGCTTTTCTGCAGATTTTCATTATCTTTGTTTTTCGGATTCTCCCCACTGTCTACAATGGGCAACAAGAAACTGTTGTTGGAAACGATTTTGAAACAACAATCTCGAAATGATAATGAGGATGATTCCGATTCCGAATCCGATGGTGGGCCGGTGTTTGACTCGGACGAGGACTCGGATACTGAGCTTCAAAAAGCTTTTGCCGAGGGCAAGCTCAAACCTGGTATCTATGGCATGGTGCCGATGAAACGTACTGAGGATCAGGTGAACGATGTAGAAAGTAAGTTCTTGTTTATATTTTAAAAGAGTGATGCCAAGTTTAGCTTAAATTTTGATAGGAAAATTTCTCTAACATTCTTTTTTCGAAAGTTTAGAATAAGTAAAATCAAGTATAAAAATTTGGGAGTTGCCAAATATTTCTAATTCTCCTGATGTTGATTTTAAAGTTTTGGTTTTTAACAAAACACTCAAAACAATGGAGATTTTAAAAAACTAATTGAATTGGAATTAGTTTTTTAATACTATTGTGTTTTGATAAAAACCGAGACTTTATCGAATCAATTTCGGGACAGTTAGGAATATTTGGCAGCTTTTAAATTTTCATATTCGATTCTACGTATTCTGAACTTTTGAATGACATAAAGAATATATTAGAGTATTCTCTCTACCAAAATTTAAGCTAAAAACGTGGTTTTTTGGCATTAGTCTTTATATTATTTTGATATATTAATTGGATAATTTCCGTTAGGTTTGAAGCGAAAGTTGAACGAGATCAAAATTTTTGAAAACAACTGGCTCGAGCGATTAGACATGGTTAGCGAGCCCGCCGCAATCACGCCAGACCTGAAGCATCAGTTTGGTGATCTGGATTTGAAGGTTAACCGAAAGGGTGAAATCTCGGGCGAGGAGGCTACCGAGGATGGTGCGCAGAACGACTTCAAACGCGAGTTGCTCTTCTACCGCCAGGCACAGACCACTGCGATCGAAGGAATCAAGCGACTCCACACGAAGTATGGCATCACCAAAACTCGCCGACCGGATGACTACTTTGCCGAGATGGCCAAAAGTGACGTACACATGCACAAGGTACGCGAGCGGTTGCAAGCCAAGCAAAACTCGATTGACGCCTCTGAGAAAGCGAAGAAAATGCGTGAGCTGAAGAAGTACGGCAAGAAGGTTCAACAAGAGGTGCAACTCAAGCGACAACAGGAAAAGCGAGAACTGCTTCAGAAGATTCAAAACTACAAGAAGGGCAAGGAGGAGTCGTTGGATTTTCTCGATGATGACAACATTCCCAACAAGAATGGTGGTGTCAAGAAAAAGACAAAGGGCAACACGGTAACTGGTTTTCAGAAGACAAAACAAAAGCTAACCAAGAAGCAAGCCTACAAAGGTGCCAAGTATGGCTACGGTGGACAGAAGAAACGATCCAAGTACAACTCCGCAGAGTCTGCTGCCAACGTTACTGGATTTTCCGCACGGAAACATGGCAGACCCACTGCCAAGAAATCTCATAATCGTCCGGGTAAAGCTCGAAGACAAAATATGAGAAACCGAAAGTAATTTATTTTTTTTGAAAATAAACATTCTGTATATAAATATGCTTTTTTTATCAAATAAATTCGATTTTATTTTTGGTTTCAATTGTTGATCTTTCTTATTACACTGTTAAAAATATTGTCCAGTTATAACCCAACATTGAGCACGTTTCTGGTTATAACTCGACAAGTCTTTGTCATTGACTAAAAATCAACGCTTATAAGCTGATTTATTTAAAATTATAAAGTTATAAGCCAACTTTTCTTAAATTGTCATCCTAAAAGCTGGTATTTTGGAAATTGTAGGGTTATAACCAGAAAGATGCTCAATGTTCGGTTATAACCAGACAGTATTTTTTTAACAGCGTAGTTAATGCGAATTTGATGGAAACTTTATTGTATTGTCGATTTTGTGTTTATTTGAGAAGTATTTGCTATAATTTTAAAAATAGTTAATTTTTTGATTTCAAAGTTCTTAAATGGACAAATTATCAATAAATTTCGAATCTAACTTTTTGTTTGTTGAATATTTAGCAAAAAAGTGAAAGCAATGCCATCTGGCGAATAAACCCAAAAAGAAGAATGACAGCTGATTAGGATCATGTGCGCTACTAGTTTTAGTGAGGTGTTGTCATCGAGGCAAAGTATCTTGTTGCATATATTACTTTATGTATATGCATCACTCACTGGGCCATTGTGTGGGTCCAAAATGACCATCTATCGTCTGTGGGCTCTTTCACTTTCGGACAAGTCTATCATCTTCACTCGTTACTTTCCACACCTGGAGAAACGGGATGGGTTTGTTTTTCCCGCAATCACGGCTCAAGACTTTATCCGAGCTTTGTTTAACTCACTCGGAATCTCGCCAACCGAACAGAGTAGCGAGTCAAGTGTGGTCAAGGAGTCGCATCTGAGTTTGGCACCGAGCAAACTCGATTATGATGGTAACTCGTTGTACAAGTCCAAACTTCACTCCAACTCATCCTCATCGTCGTCTTCGTTGACTTCGCTTAACTCGATGATGTCTACCGCGACGATGGCAACCTCGATTTCGCGTCAGCATAGCGTGGATAGCACTTTTCCTTCGGAGCTTTCCACTATGTCGGATCACATTGCACTGTACAACCACTTGCCACTGATCATCTGTCCGTTTGTGAGCAGTAAGGACAAAAATTGACAAAATTTTAAACTCAAACTCATTTTGATTTGTTGAAACTAAAGTTGATAATAAGTCTCACCGATTTGAATTTAAATTTCACTGTTGTGATCTGAGAGAAGGGTTATTGGAGAACAAAAGGAGAGAATAGTGAGATTTAGGTTATTGAGGAACAAAAAAAGAGAAAGGTGAGGTTTGGTTATTTGCCACGGGGGACAGAAATATGGAGTAAAATTGACTCAAAATTTTACCCAACCCATACACAAATGAAAAATGCCAACCCATTTTAATACCCAAAAACCGAAACACGTACCTAAATTTAGTTTAGTTTACATTTCTCTTTCTGTTCCCAATAACCTATAAACCTAGCACATCTCTCTTTCTTGATCTTTCTTATTAGAGTTTCACTTCTAGGTGAATATTTTTTGGTTAATGTGAAACAGAAAAAGTGTAGGAGAGGCTGGGTTATATTATTGGGAACAGAAAGAGAGAGAGAGATGTGCTAGGTTGGGTTTAGGGTAATTGAGTTTTTTTTGTTAAACCCGAAACCCAATGGTACCCGGTTATGGGTACAAAATTTTTATCCATTTTTACTCCGTAGACAGAAAGAGAGAGAGAGAGAGATGCCGAGAGAGAGAGGGAGAGAGATGCCGAGAGAGAGAGAGAGAGAGAGAGAGAGTTTGGGTTAACGGGGTAGGTTTTTGGGGTAAATTTTTTTTTCAAAACACAAACTCGAACCTAATGGGTTAAAAAATCTTACCCATTTTTGTTCCTAGCGAGCAGTGCACCACGCGATTCACCAATGCTCAACACCTCAGTGCTCTCAAGCGAAGACAACACCATCAGCAGTGGTAGCAAGAAGTTTGTTCTTGCCAATCTCATTCTTCTGGTCTACGAACAGAATGGCTACCTCTTTGTGGCATGTCCTCGACTCGTAACCAGATGTGGTTTGGTTGCACTCAATGCCGAGCAGTGCTTTGACAGCGAACAATTGCTTCTCGAAGAACACCACATCTCACTGGCCTACACCGAGCTATGCCTAATCGCTTCTGCTTTCTTCTCCGAGGCTAAATCCCCTCGAGCCTTTGAGCGATTCATCTCTGCCTACATGCCATTTGGCACCTTGATTCGAACTCAAGCTAACTCGCCTCACGTGCCAGTCCAGTCTCCTAGTGTGCAACGAGGATCACAAGGACAACGTGACAAGGAACCGATTGCACGTATCTACCTCACCGAGTCGGTTTCTACTTCATTCCGTTCATCTGCCAAGCTCAAACCAAAGTCTTCGGTGGAAACGGAGACCATCTTTGGCACTCTCACCGTCGACTATCTGCCTCAAGGCAGCACCAAGTCTGAGCTAGTGATTGCCATTGACAATCTCAATCAATTCACCTTGACACTGCCTAGCAATTGTTTTGTAGCCAACGGAACATCGTTGATTGTTGACCATCAACACACCAACAGGTCACCATTCAATGTGATTCATTATTTGCTCAACGGTCGTGACGAGAACGATCAGAGAAGTATTCTTCATTTTGAAGACCAAGCAAGTCCCGGTGTTCGAAGGCTTTTCAACTATAGGTATGTTAGAGTAAAATTTACTAGTTATAATAGTTTAGTTTAGTAATTTACCAGTAATTTCATAAAACTTATTTCTTGTTGAAGTAAATTCATTAAAAAAAACTTTTTAAAAATTAAGTATTTATTTGAAAAACTATTTTTTAAAATTTTCTCCTATATATTAATGAATACTTTGGTCGTGGTTTTCTCTGTTATATGTTTAATGTTCTGTCATTTTTTTAGTATTGTGCTACCCACGTTTTTTGTACTGTGAGAGTTACGCTACTTTCACTGTGCTTAACCGATTCGAATCCATTGCTGTGATTCGAATCTAACTTTCTGTTATGATTCGAATTTTATTCTGATTCGGTGCATAAATCGTCGAATTCTTGGTCAATTTGATTCGGAATTCGAACTTTCCAATTCTCACTCGATTTAATTCGAATTTTTTTTGCATAACCCTTCGAATTAACTCGAGTTTGACCTTGGCGGCTCTGCAGTCGTTTTTTTACAAGACGCAGACGGCGCTTTAGCGCAGGCTCTATTGTAAAAATAAATATTTAATGTTTAAAAAGTTTTTTAATGATTTCCCAAATTTACGCTAACAGGTACACGATCTATCCGAAATCATCGTCTAGCCATGTCACTGGACAACAACAACAGGTGCAATCACGAAATCTCTATCACGTGACACTTCACTTTATGTTCAATCCGCGAGTGTGTCTCGAGGACACTCGATTTCACTATTTCCAGGTGAAGTTTGCACTTGCCAAACGAAAGTCAAAACAGCAAGTTCAAACAGTGGGTAACTCGATATCGAATCTGATCGTTCGTGACTCGGTACGAACAAGTCAGGGACAAGCTAAGAACGATAAACTGCTGTTTGTTTGGGTTGTGGGCCAAAGAATGCCACGGTCCGCTAAGGTCACCATTGAGTTTGATCTTCTCATCACCGAAGACTTGTTGCAAAATCTGGAGACACATTGTAATTTTCGGGTTGATTCACGATTTGCCAACAAGCTTATTGCAAAGAATAGTGAGAATCGGGACAAGTTACCCGAGATCAAAGAGTGCAAACTGACACTGCCATCGAGTATGATCGAGCCAAGTTTGCAGATATCACGTCTCACCGTAGCCACTGAATCTCGACCCAGTCGGAGCCAAACTGATCGGGTACAAATGGACAAGTCTAACACTATTTTGGTTGAGTACCGACTCCAGAGCTTCGAGTATCGACTCTTTCCCACTATCACCACTCACAACTAATTCACTTGTTTTCACTCACTCAAAGATAATCATGAGCTATGTACATTTACATATATTTTATATTATATTTTTGTTATTCAATTACAGATTTTATTTTTATGATGATTATATTTTACACAATTATTGCAATACAAGCTGCAATCATGCATCAATAAACTGTGAAAGTTACCCTACTTCCACTGTGCTTAATCGATTCGAATTTAACTTTCACTGTTGTAATTCGAATTCATCACCGATTCGAATCTAACTTTCACTGTTGTGAATCGAATTCATCACCGATTCGAATCGTAAATTATTTTGTTGATTTTTTACGCATGCGTAGTAGTGTTCGATTCGAATTACCTGATTCGATTTTTTAAAAAATCCTAATGCCGTAGTACTCAGTTTAAAAATTTAAACTTATAAAGAGATAAAATTGATTTTTATTTTTAAAAAATCAATCAATAAATAAGAATTTGTGGCAAAAAAATAATATTAATAAAATAAAATTTCCAAAAAAGAAACAAATTTTTCGTGTTTTTTTTCGTTAAGTATACAATCAAAATAATAAGAATAATAATGTTTCGCGACAAAAAAAACATTTGTTGTTGTTGATCTTTGTGTTGCACATTGCCATTTAATTGCCTTGTGTGTAAAGGAGAGAGAGAGAGAGAAAGAAAGGGGAAAGAAAAAGAATGAGAATTCAAAGAAAGTGATACAAGTTCAAGGAGGGAGTTTTATATATACAAAGTAAAAAGGTCAATCAGAATATACAAAAATAAAATTAACAAAAAAATAAAAGTATATATATATATATATGTAGTTGTATATATATATAAATATATAAGTTTGCACTTTAGTTGCATAAGAATCAGCTTTATATGATTAATTGAGAGTGAGAGAGAAGGAAAGTATATACAAAAAAAATGCTGATAGGCAATAAGGTTGTGTAAAAGGTAAAGAACCAGAGCAAAGGATTTATCAAAATATACTTATATATAATAAATATATATATTATCATCATCATATTTAAGTCAAAAGGAAAAAGAGAGAAGTGTGAGAAACAGTGATACACAAATTGAATCACTTACAATCAGATACACATACAATCCACATTGTGGGTGTGTTTTGGAAGGAGGGGGAGAAAAGGGGGGAAGAGAATGTTTAGAAATATAAGTTGACTTGAGAAGTGACAATTGACGTATGTAAATAACGAGGTATGTAGAAGAGAAGAAGGAAAAGAGGGCTGAGTGGCACTGAGGCTATTTACAGGAAGAATATATATTAAAAATATATAAGAGTTGTCACACTAGCCTGACAAGTGGAAGAAAATAGGTAAAAAGTAGGAAAAGATAGAGTTGATAGTATGTGACGAGATTATACACAATATATTTATATATATAGGAAGTCGTAAATAAATAAATAATAATAATAAAATCCGCAAAATGAGAATAGATTTGCAAAGTCGAATACCCGTTGACAAAGTGTGTTGAGCTGGGATTTGTATCCATTTTTTGAAAATGGATAGTGTGATGGCGAAAAAAAGGTGAATGGATGATGGTGAGGAATGAGTGTTGAATTGAAGTTTGATGGGATCACACCATACTCGTGTTCATCAGATGTCCATTCACTAGATTGTTGTGATTGTTGGCGGACACACCAAGACCCGAAGTGTTATTGTTGTTGTTGTTGTTGTTGCGAGTAGTATCCTTTGTGGGTGTGATGCTCTCGAAACCAGCAAACGTAAGTAGTTCGTTGCTCTTAGAACGTTCGCTGGTTTTTTCGTGCGACGACGAGGTTGTGCTCGAAATCGATGCCCGGGAGCGTGAGTTGGGAAAGATGATGTGAACCGAGTCGAGATTACCCGCCGATTGACTATTATTATTATTGTTGTTGTTATGGTGTCCGATTCGAAGCAGTGGAGAATCGAGTGGCACCTCGTGAAACGTGTCGGTTGTGGTGACAGTTTCACCTCCATTGACAGTGGCGCCACCATCGTCACCATCGATGTTACCACCTTCATCATCGCCCTCGGTGGCAAAGTTGAACGGCATCCGAGTGACCGGGAAGAATTGTACATTGATATCCTCCTCACCGAGTTGATCCTCGCAATCGCTTCCCTCGATCTCTCGGTGACGTGTCAACGGTTCCATTGACTCATCGTGTGCCACAGTGCTCACGGGAGACGCATTCGCCATGGCCTCAATCTCTCGTTTCTTCTCGCCATAGTAGCTGATCTCGAGAAATTGTTCCGTTACGACAAAGTCGAGTAACATCTCGACGATCCGAAAAAATGACGGTCGAGACTTGGGTTTGCGGCTCCAGCTCATGGTCATCAATCGCCACCTGGTGTGGAGAACAATTGAATTGATTAGCCAACTGACAAGAAACAAGAGAATCGCCTGATCAATATATTCATACAAGAGGGCCGGCGCTAAAGTCGCCAAGGTCAAACTCGAGTAATCATAATTCGAAGGAATATGCAAAAAAATCGAATCGAATGAGAATTGAAAAGGGGCCGTACTTTAATTACGTAAGCATGTGAGGGGAGGGGAGGGGTTAAAATTTTTCATAAACTCCTTCATTGGACAGTGCTTTTAAGTAAGCAAAAGTGCCTACTATACGGGGGGAGGGGGTTTAAAAATCCCAATATTTTGTTTACGTAATTAAAGTATGGCCCCAAAGGTTCGAAAGTCCGAATCAAATTGAATAAGAATTCGAAGAGTTTCACAACATTCGAATCGAATCTGAATAAGATTCGAATCACAACTGTGAAAGTTAGATTCGAATCGGTGATGAATTCGAATCACAACAGTGAAAGTTGGATTCGAATTGGTAATGAATTCGAATCACAACTGTGAAAGTTGGATTCGAATCACAACAACGAAAGTTGGATTCGAATCAGTTAAGCACAGTAGAAGTAGGGTAACTTTCACAGTACAACAAAAATGGCAGAGAACCAAAAATGCCAGAACATGAACATAGAACATAGAAACCCACGACCATACTTTTCATTAATATATAAGAGAAAGAATAAATACTCACAGTATCTCGGGACAGTCATCAGGCATTAACATGTGCTTGCCTTCCAAGACAAACTTGAGCACTTCCTCATTGGAGAGTCCCTGGTAGGGCTGCGAGGCGAGAGTGACCATCTCCCAGAGGACAATTCCGTACGCCCACACATCCGAGTAGGTGGTGAAAATGCCATCTTGCAACGCCTCGGGACTCATCCATCGCACTGGAAGAAAGCCCTTGTCGCCTTTCCGGTAGTAATCCGACTCGTAGATATCTACGGGAAACAAACAAACACACATTAACAGTAGCACTCCCAACGCTATTACCATTGGTATACAAAACGTGATTTTTTAGATTAGATTGAACAGAGAGACAACATAGAAAGTACGAAAAAGTAGTAAATGACTAGTTTGACTAATAGTGTAAAAGTTTGGTTGACCTAACCTTTTCATTAGTAAAAGAAATCTGTTCAATCTAAAAAACAGAACCTATCTGTTGTCTAGTACTCAAACTTCCTTTGCCCCGAAATACCCTAACCCAGACTGACTGACAAAGTTTGCCTTTGGTAGTTTCTTGATTTTACAAATTTAATAAAGTGAGTTAGTAATTTTATAAAATCACTAGTAAAGAACATTACCTGGTAAGCATAGGAAAGTGGCCTCAGAAAGCAAAGTCCAAAAACTAATTTGCTCATTAATTCTAATTTGCCCCAAAAAGTAAAAACTTAACCTGTAATTTTTAAATAAAACATACAATCAGATAACCAAAACTAAAATCAAAGCTTTTCTGAAATGAGAAATAATCTAGAAAAAATTGAAAATGTAAATTCATTAAGAATTTTAAGTCAAAATCTACTAATTATATTTTCTGTCGGAACTATAAAAATTTTTAATTTTTAAAAACATATTTACAATTACGTAAAAGCTTATTTTGTGTAGATTAAATTTTAAAAAGAATTTTATCAAAACTCGATTTTTTTGCAAAATGGCAACAGTTTTTCTTAGACATAGTTTCTGAGGCTACTTTCCTATGCTTACCAGGTATTGTTCTTTGAGAAAAAAATGAGAAAAAGAAATTTTTGAAAAATACAGTAGTGATTTTATAAATTAATAACGCTAAAAACTAATAATAGTTTTGTCATTTATAATTTATATATATATAAATTAAAAGTAAAATTTTTGAGTGTCTTTTTTTATAATAAATTGTCAAACATTTAGAGAATTCATTATACAAAAGTTTTTCATAAACAGAGAATTTCAAGAAAAAACTACTTTTTCATTTCAACATTTCTCGATTTAAAGTTTTTTTTCAAAATAGTTTTTTAATGGTTTTCCCAAATGATTGATTCATTACAAATTCACTTGAAAATTCAGGAAATGCACTTAATCTATTTTATTATTACTAAGTTTGCCAAAAATTTCTACGAATTTCTACTACTGTACGAATTTCTTCCAACAAAAAAAATGTATAGATGAGCCATCTAAGATGATTTAATCGACTTGAGTTTGATCAATCGATTTAACTTTATACTTTACACTCGGATAGGTTGTTTTTATATCCTTAGAAAGTATTTTATGGCTTAAAAACTTAACCTTTTTAAACTTTAATTATTTATTTATTCAAAAATTTAACTAATTTTTAAGAATTAAAAAAATTAGCTTTTTTTTGTCAAAGGCTTCATTTTTTTAACACTCGGATAGGTTGTGTTTTTTATACCCTTAGAAACTATTTTATGCTTTGAAAACTTAATATTTTTTTGACTTTAATTATTTTTTTATTTAAAAATTCAACTATTTTTTAAAAACTATAAAAAAATTCAGAATTTTTTGCCAAGGGCTTCATATTTTAAAAAATTGTCAAAAAATGCCTTGGGTCAAAAGTGACCCCTAAAACCCAACTGAGTGTTATGTTTGCTATAGAGTCTATTGAACGATTTTGATTGATTTTATTAATTTTTCTTAAGTTATTGTTCTTAATTGCTATAGATTGACTCTAAATGATTCATAAAATTGTGTTTTAAAAAATTAATTGCGATTTATAATTATATACTAGAATAACATAGTTTTAATATATTTATAATAAAACGTACCAGCATCTTCAATTTCATTCATTTGATAAACAGCACTGTAATAAAAACGTTATTAGTAATTTAAATGTTATTGAAATAAATTTGTTTCTCTAAAGTTTTTTAACCGAGATTTTTAACTCAAACATGGGTGAAATAAGCTAGTGATTTAAGAATAGGTAGATAATCCGATTTATTTGAACAATTTGGACATTTAATTATCTTGACTAACAGATGGCGCTGTTAACTTTTCAAATGTTTAAATTTTACTTGTCATGTATATGTTATTAATTTATTTTTCTAATTAACTTTGGTTTGACAAGATTTGTAGTGCCAGCAGTCAACTAGTTGGAAGTCACAAGAGAAATGACGCACCAACTAGGTAGCTGCGTTTTGGTTACATAGGAAGGTTAAAATAGTCTTTGGGTGCACTTATGTTGAAATAGTGCCTGGGGTACCTTAGATTAAATGTTTAAAAAGTAAGGCATGCATCTACTAGTCATGATAAGTCAATGCCCAGTCCGCTCAAACTAATTGAGATATCTAATAGTTTATAATAACAAACTATTATAGCATTTTATAGAATAACTGGCCTACATTTTTGTCAATTTTAATATCTGTTTTTATCTCATATTTTTTCTTACTTTACATTGAAAATTTGCACAAAAATTTACCTTTCTTTTGCATCGAAACTTTTTTCAGATGGAGTGCCATACATAGAATGTTTTACCGCCAGATGAAGGCCATGGGAATGACAGATCTGATGAAATAAGCCTATTTTTTGCAAGTAAAACCATAGCTGGAGCTCCATCTGACACCATAACTAAAATGTCTTGCTTTGAGAAACCAGCAGAGTCAAGGGTTTTAGTGAAAAAAAGTTTCAAGTCTTGAAGCCGTGGCTCGATCCGTTATGCGATGCAATCCCAAGTCGAATACATTGCTCGGTGATAAAACTGTGACACCTAGATAGCGTTGCCGGGTGTATTGCCGGCCGTATTCATCGACAATTACATAAAACATCTGGCTCTTCTCGCGTTCCATACGCAGTACTTCTTGGTAGTAGTCGAGAATACGTCGGGCAAACACTTGAACATGCTTTGAAACACCCGTCACCGACTTGCAGGGCTTACAGCCTTTCAACTGCAAATATTCTTGATCGCTTGGTAATGTTATTTGTCTAAAAGTATGATTTTCAAAACCACACATTCTGCCTATAAGGTCATCTTTTGTTGATAGATTTTAACATGCTGTGCCAATCTTAACCATAGTTGAACTTGTCGGATTTATCTTGTTAGTCGAATTATCAGATTTTGGCAAAACCGATTGAGCCCAAGGTAAATGATTTAATATGGAGGTGGTGGAACTCTTGTATCCAAGACATTTTACTTCTCCACATATCTTGCATTGGGCAAAACGAGCACGACCATCTACATGTTTAACATATGCAAAATACCAGCAACGTTCTGAGTTTCCATTCTCCTTGTGTTGAGTAAATCCTTCTTTCATAGGATGGAAATTCTGTTAAAACATATTGTTATGGTTAGCAATTGGAAAATACAAATTATATGTTTATAATATATATATATATATTAATGTGTAGGAAGCCGTGTTGGCTTTCTAACAAAAAGAGGTTAGACAATGCTTGGGATTTAGAGTCAGAAGGTTTACACTGATAGACTAGGTTTTGCCCAAGGCAGCAGGTTGTGATCTTTATTGACGGTCATAGACCCGGTCATGTCAAAGAGGTTACAAGTGCATGGTACGAGAGTGACTATGACAATGACAAAGCAGTTAAAGGCAAGCACGAGTTTTTATACGCTTGAGGAGTTCGTGACGAGCAAATCCACCGATGGTATCGATGGTGAGGCTTTGACGCCTCAAATGAATAATATGATTGTAGTTTTCTATGTTCTACACTGTTTAAAAAAAATGTAAGGTACAGTCTGCTCTCAAACTCATGAAAAGTCAGTGGTCATTGTGGTTAAAGTACAGTGAAAGTTCTAAATTCGAAAAGCCAAGCAAGCACAAAGGCAGGACTACTTTCTGTTTCATTATATACAGTGACTGTTACAGACATTGTTGTTAAATCTGACGAGTTTGAGGGTTTACTGTATAACCTTAAAGTAAGGAAAAATCAGGTTATAAGCTAACAAAAATACCAAATTTAAATAAAGCAAAAAATAATAAACTTATAATGGAAAAATGATATAAACAATAATAAAATTATACGTACGAGCTGTTCCAATTGCTTACTTTCGGATTCGGTGTAACGAGCGATGACTCTTGCTTTGAGTTTCTCGTAATGGCCTAGCTTGAAACTACTCAAGGTTAAATCAAAATCTCCTCGTGTAGCTCGTAAAGCAATTTTGACATAATGTTGTGATACTTTGTTTCTTCAACAGTCGTTCCAGAGAGTTTAAATTGACTTTCTGCCAATGTGAACCATGCCTCCGGTGATCGAATTCATAGTTCGGGGAGATTGGGTGAAACAGCCATCATCTCGAAGCGTTGAGTGAGAGCTTGAGCGAGTTCTTCCATTTTGTCGTTCTCTTTGTCGTTAGACCTTTCTGCTTTTCCAGGTGTATTCTGGCCGTTTGTCATGCCTTAGTTCGGATCACCAATGTGGGCGTACGACCAGCGGTAATAAAACCGAATAACTTTTATTCACAAATCAATACAAAACTACAAGTACACGTCAACCCAGACTTGCATCAACAAACATGCGAGAGTGAGAGAGAAAGGGGGAAATAGAACAATTGAGACCGCGAGAAGGTCGAGACTATCGATGGTGCTCCTCATACGAATTACAGGTAACACTCAAGAAACGGCCAAAAATGTTCTCTACCTTTAGCAGTACAAAGTGACCTTTTTTCGAAATGTGGCCTAGCTAATAATGGCATAACAAATGTGACTGACCATAGCTAGACAACAATGACTTGAGCTCGTTTTGTAATTCAACATT
>WURS02169894.1:0-21211 GCA_011762765.2 Rhinocypha anisoptera
GGTCATCCCCCGTGGTCGTCCGGAGGCAGAAGACCGCTTCGCAGATCGGTGAGCCCGCAAGGGAAATCTTTATTTGCACAAAACTTTGACTCTTCATATCCCAGCGTGATTTCATTGCGTATGTGTTACACACCTCATGATGTATGCGCTCCACGCTCTAATTTGTATCTTCGGACTCATTTTTTTTTAAATTCTCAAGGTTTTATTTTCGGGCAAGCAATTTTATGTCCTGATCGATAATACGTGATCATTGGCTCTCTCTCTCACGTTGCCGTCAAAACAGCTGTGTGCACGAATTCATTATTTTGGATATTTCGTCATAGAGAGCGTCTTGAACATAATCCCCGCCCCTCCTCCGCATATAAATCCAGAGAAGTTACGAAAAGTTAAAACGAGTGGATTCTGTGGTTTTATCAATCATATCAACAAAATATTTCACTCGTGGATATTACCACTACCACGTTATTAATAAAGGTTGCCTATTAAAACTAAGAATACACAATTTTTTAAACTATTGGTAAGGAATTACGATCCTCCAGCTTATGACTTCCTGCATGAAGTTTGAGTGAAAAAATAGTCTTTCGACGGGTCTCCAAATAAGACGCATTCTCCCAAATCTTGCGGGGCGTCTCACGATAAAAATTTTATTTTATTTCATTCCGCTTATTGTCAGTAATTCAAAAGGAGTCAATACTGGTTTTGCATTGAATTAAACAAACAAAATAATTGAAATAAAAAACAATGGAAATGAATTAATAAAAGACAACGTTTTTGACCATTAAAAAGAAATTCACCCGTAAATTATTCCATATGAACAATCACAAATTAACAGAAAGCATAGGAATAATTACAATCAAACCTATTTATGAGAAAAACAAGTTTTCCGACAAAAAATTTCTTACTGTTGAGATGAAGGATGTAACGGGAGAGGAAATATCATTTTTATTTGGAAAAAGGACTGAATGAACTGAGAGTCCGCAAGTAAGGGTCCCCTATATTGTGGATAGATGGAAGGTAAGTGGGGAGATGGAAAAACACGGAATTTCGGTTCTTTTTCGAAATTGGGGGACGGGAAGAAAGAAATAAGGCAGGAGTTCGGTGGTCCTGAGTTGGCCGTTCGTGATCCCATGACATTATTTCGTTTCAGAGACGAGACGGCGCTGGTGCAGGGGAGAATTTCCGAGCGTATAGATTTGTTCACTGTTAGAAAGGTCCCGGAAGGTGGGAAAAGATATCGTACGGAGGATAGGAAGAAGTTTAGAGGTCGATTTACAACTCTGAAGTTGGCGAAACATAAAAAATCTCTTGTTTAGTGGATGTTTTATTGCTAGCTGTAGCAATGGACGAAGTAAATATATAGCATCGACGTCGACTGTGGGGAGACGATTCTTTTGTGAACTGCACCCGGAATGTTTAGATTCAATGCAAAGAATTCGGCGAGAGTTCTTAGCCAGCGTTTGCATTCGAGTCGATGGAGACGTGACTGCCTCTCCGGGAGCCGGGTGGCCTTCCTTGATCCTCTTACTCTTAGGCTCCTTTTTCCACCTACGTCTTTTATTTTCTCCTCGTCATTACGGTGGAAGTTCATATTGTAGGTAATCCGAGCCCTGGTCGTCACTGGAAATGGGTTCCACGTCTTGTGGGATTTTTTTTGCCAGGCATCTCAAGGATGGAACTCCGCTACCATCGTTGGTGTCACGGCCGCCACACCACAAACCGGCTAAGCGAACCACATATCAGAATCTGCGGTTCGTATCGTAATGAACAGGTTTATTCTCGTCTTAGTCGCTCAACTGATTCAGCCGTAATCTCCTAAGCCTTTACGACGGCTTTCTCAGCGTTAGTCATACTCTGTAGTCTAGGTTAGAATAATTAATAAGAATAGAATTTCATTTCGGAGGATAAATGGTGTACGTTACCTACAGTAGAAAAAAATATTTTTAAAACATCTTCGATGCTCTGTAATTTTGATGTCACTTGGCATTACTGCAACACCTCTAACAACTAATAACAAAAATGAGTATTGATTTCTTGAACAACACATGAGTCAAAGGTAGTTTTAGACTGAGGGCGTAGTTCATATCCTCTCTTGAACTACGCAGCGTCTGTTATTGCATTGAGAAACCTGCGGCTTTTAAATTTAGAGGGTTTTAATCGATGTGGTGAATTTTATTGCAGCGGTTATTTCTGCATCCATCACTACCGCCGTTATGTACCACTATATGTTTGTTACACGGAGATTAGTTTTATGCAGTAGATATAAAAAAGTGTTTTTAAAAACTTAGAGCTCAATTCATATTCAAAAGTTTTTTCTTATTTACGATCGACGAGAGTGCGGCCGAAATGCAATTGCACCTGTGATCCTTGGCTAAATTTGGAGTCGACCGGGTTAGCCTGGTGGGTAGCGTGCTCGCCGGCTAACCCAAAGGTCGCAAGTTCGAGATCCGACCAGGATATGGGTATTGTGTTTGTCCAATAGGGTTTTTTTATACGATTTAGAAGTGGTGCAAAATGACCGTAGCCGTCGAAGCACCCTATAAACAAAAATACAACTACTACTTAATTTGGAACTGAATATTAATACAATCATAGAATGTCTCCACTTAGGAACATACTGAGATTTCATATCATAGTTATTACCTTCCGGTTCTTTTTTAAGAGGAGTTAGTCCAAATCTTAACTTCGTGTTAGCGAACATGTTTTATGGACACACTTATGCTCTAATACTAAGTTGCAACGGAAAGCACTGTGGTAATACCTTAGCAAGTATTAGCAAAATACGTTTACATTTAATTGACTTGCGTCTATAGCGTTTTAGTGAATGCAAATAGTTAAATTCCGTAATCAGTATTAGGTAATTACGTGCATTTGTTGTACCACCCAATTCCGAACTTTCCCAAAGAATTTACCTAATTTGGAAAATTATGATTTTCGAAGTCATTCTCTTTTCAATCTGATTCTCCGAGTTACATTGTAATTAAACTCGTAACTCGATGTTGTTCGGTTTCTATATTGTTAAATGTCGATCTTCTCAAAAGCTATTTAAATATTGGCGGTCAAATGTCATATTGGTTTTCTGAAGCTTTCGAGGCATCCTCTAATGATTTCTTTTTTAAATTCTTTATTTCACTGAGTTATGTCCTGGTAAACTATAACCTTTACGGATGACGAGTTGCAAATTCCATTCTTTCAGTTTTTCATTCGGCCGTCATATCACCTAGAAAATGTCAATCAGTTTGTGGTGATACCGCCTTGCGCATTTCTCCGGCTTCCTTTTTGCGGCGTATATATAGTAGCCTTTGTCAGTCACATCGTGACGGCAAAGGCTACTCTATAGTCATCGATCTCTTTTGATCGGGAAGCATTACATAAATCCTTATCACAGCGTCACCATCTTCATTCTTCAATACGACAAGGTTGATGAGTCGCAAAGATATCTAAAAGTCGAGGAAATTTTACGTGAGCTCTACAATAATAGAGAGGTAAAGTATATCACGAAAATATTACTTGGAAAGCCAAATTCAACTCAAGTAAAATCTTCCAAACCGTGTGAAAAATTCCAAATTTTTTGTTTGCCGCATCACCCCACCAAGCTGCCTCACTTCGTCATTTTATGTGCTCTAATCTGCATCGAACGACTGGACTGTAGTGGCGCTGGTGGTAATAACCTGTTAATCAGAGGATTTGGAGTGTCGTAATAAGACCGCGATTTTTCCCCTAGCCGAAATGTTCTCCTGAAAAAGGGTGCAGTAGACATGGGCACACTACATAGATAATTTCGCAGAAATTCATAAGTGGTAATGACCCCTTACACTTGCTTTTGGGCTAATTCACGCGAGAGAGAGAGAAAGAGAAAAAAAACAAACGTCTTTCCTGTGCTCCTCTGTGTTTCGTTTTCTCCGTCGAAGAGGGTGCTCGCTTTCTCTTTTAGTCCGCTCGACGGCGGAATGAGCAGAGCGGACCGTTCCACCATTGTTACGTGCGTGCATATTACGGAGGACTCTTAAAGGGACCACTCGACTCTCCTTTACCTCTCGGCCACTTGAGGATTCAACGAGGTTCTGTTGAAAGGCATTTTTGTGCCCCCTTCTCTCTAACTCCGTCGTAGGGAGAGAGGGAGGAAGGAGTGAGTGAGAGTGGCCTGTCCGCCCACTCACTCCTTCCTCTCGCATCCCTTCTCTCGACCAGTCCTTGGTCCTTCCGCTTTTCCCTCATCGCTCCCCTAATCCGCCACTCGCGATACAAAAGGATGAATAAAAAAAAAATCCCGGCGGACGACAGATGCGACGGCCTTTTGTTGTCGCCCCCACTCGGTCCCTCGCGACGACGATACGATGTCGTCGGCACCACCAGCAGCCATCCGCGTTGTTGCACTTTATGCCCCCACGAATGAGAATGGAAACCTGGCTTCGGAAGAAACGAGACCTACGTAGCGGCCGTTTATGTAGCGAATGTGCAAGCGAGCGCCACATTTTCCATCTTGGTGCAGCATCAAGCAGTTTCTGTGTGTGCGAGCGGGAGTTTTTTTTTTAAGTTTATTAAACTTCTCCTGTCTGCTGTTGAGTAATTAGGTCGTTTACGACGTTATGGTCGTGGGTGCCATGGTAATGCGACCGTACTAAATGAAGTTTAATGTAAAGAAGAGCGAGTATGTGGTTACAACAAGAATGACAGAGAAGAGCGAGTATATGGTTACAACAAGAATCACAAATGGGATTAGCTAGAGAACAACTAAAGAAGGGAGAGAGTTTTAAATACATGTGAGCGTAGTGGAGGAAAACGGAAGAAATAATAAAGAGATAGTTAAGTGAAAGAGGTAGGCAATCGGAAACCTTTCTTGAAAAGCGTCAGATGCCTTATCTGGAGTAAATACATGATCCTAAGGAATTAAACACTTATAGGGCTTATTATGTGAAAGAGAGAAGATCAGAGCAGTTGTCGAGCAGGAAGGAGAGAAATTAAAACAAATGGAATCCCCTTCCTACCTGGGAAACAGGATGAAATGAGGCGAAAGAAGTTCTACGAATTTTCAAGTATAAGATTAGATCAAGTTGCAAAGAGGCAACTGCTATGCTTGAGGAAAATATCAATTCAAAGAAGAAAGCAGTACCTAAGTGAAAACTTTTGTCTGGAGCATGGTCTTCTATGGATCAGAAACATGGACCAAAGAGACCAGTGAAGAATATAAACCTTCAAAGCATGCAGCTGGAGGAGGATGCTGAAGATCAAGTGGATGGATAGAGTTAGGAAGGAGGAAGTATACAGAAGTCCAGAAGAAGATAAATCAATTTGGAGTATGAAAAGAGAAAGATGGATAGATTACACCCTGGGGCATAATTAATCCATTAAGAATATAATAGAAGGGAAGACCTCACAAGAAAGACTGAGGGATAAATATATAGGGCAAATTATGAGACTTTAATAAGAACTACCAAGGGGTAATAGAATTAGCATTGGATAGGAAAGGATGAAGGGCTGCAGTAAACCAGTCTTTGAATTGAAACACTAATGGTGATAAGGACTAATTATCTACCTCAACTACATCAAAGGCATTAGTAAAAATTTTAACATCATTTATCTCTGGTTTTAAACATGGAATGCAACAGTTGTTAATAATTTTAATAATAATAGTATCATTACTCTGGCTATAGAATGGAGCATCATTTTTAAGATTCGCTGTGCCTGTACCTGAGCCCATTCAGGACAAATGTCAATGCATAGCTGAATGTGTATCATTTCATGTGTTATGACTGTTAATGCATTTTGACATGAGTGTCTGGATCCTTTGCCTTTTCTCATACTCATTAGGGAAGTGTGAGAGTCTTTCTTAGAATCAATCGTGCCTTTTGCTTTACTCATCTACTTTGATCCCTGATTTTCTCCCAGTCTTTGCTTTCCGAGATTATTTTATTAAACACTTCTCAACACATGTGGATATGGTATTCAGCCCATAAGAAAGGTATATGACATCCATTCCAAAAGAGTTAGGAGTTTATCCAGAGATTTTTAAGACAGGACATGAATGCATTGAAGCAATGACCAAATTTAACTCGTCCAAAACTGGATGAATGAGAAATGTGATATAAACCATTATAATCTAAGCCATTTAAAAAAATATATTATTTATCATATTAAAACTATATTAATAAATATATAAACCAATGTAAATCAAACGTTAATATTTATACCTACCAATATTTTGTGTTTTGCAGTGTAATTTGCTCATACTAGTTTGTAGACAATGTTGATCAAATTTACTTATACATATATGTTCAACAGAAATTACATATTTGTTTCCCTCCTTTTTTTCAGAAGATGAATCAGAGAGAGCTGTGCGACGAGTGTCATATCTAAAAGCCACTTGGGGTGATCGAATGCATGTGGATAGTGATCTGGAGTTGAGTGATAGTGAACAGGCTTCAGGGTTGCTGCGTCCTCATGATTTAGAACATTCTTCAAGGAGGTAAGGTCATCTGCTTGCACTCAACTTCATTCTGAAAGATAATGATACATTTCAGATGTGCTTTTTATAGTATATTTCCATTTATTTTTAAGTAGACTCAATTTATTAGATAATACATATAATTTCTCCCTTACTATAAATAACAAACACGATATGGACACTTTTTGGGTTGAGTTTTGCTTAACTAACTCCATCTATTTGAAATTTTCATGAATTTAAAGTATTTCCCTTGCTACATTAATATTGATGTTGCTTATCAATGTGTTCTGGAGTGCTTTATAATTTTCCGACTCAATGATATTGAGTTTTTATCCTCTAATTGAATATGTACATCATCAGTGGTATAGTGTGGTAACAAAGGTGGTATGTATTTCTTTCTGACAATAGGATTGCTTTTGGTTTTTGAAAACATGGATATGTCCATGTATATCATCAATTAGTATATTAGATTATACATATGAATTAATCGATATGTAACTACTATATTTAATATAGGCTTATGCATGGTTTGAGTTTTTAAGACAACATTTTTTAACAAAAGCGGAATTTGGAACTGTACACAAGTGACAAGTTCAGAGTTGAGAGCATAATTGTGAATTGCAAAAATTCATATATATGGTGAAAACGAGGTCATTTTTTATTCTTTGATATTGAATGACAAATGCTCATCTTATCAGAAATATAGGGTCACTGAATTTACAAGTTAGGTGTATGCATACATGCATAGCTCACAGGAGGTGTCTATAGAAATTTAGCCAAATCAACTTTTTCGACAAGAAATCAGGTATCAAACTGTATATGATGGGACTGCACATGAGTATAATTGGTATACAGGTGATTATTTTGATCATATTTTTGTAGTTGATAGATAGATATTTTTCTAGTTGCTGAACTCTTTTTAGGTTATACAAAAAATACTCTTAATAATATTATATATTATGTATTATTTTAATGATAGAAATTTTTGCCCTTTATTTTTTAATAAAATGTATTTTGTATACTATTTTGTTATGAAAATTATTGGTTGGTTTTCTATGAACTGGTAATACTAGTGAAATAAAATAACCTTGTGCATATCACAAGAATAAATATTTAAAAACTGAAAGTACTTCTTATCAATACTATTTACATAATGAAGAATCAAGTTAATAAGAATTACAGCTGAATGAACATACATCTATAAAAACTCTTATGAACTATCTTCAAACTATCTTCTATCTTCTTTTCCTTGAAGTATACATGTAAAATATATCATTGTTTTTTT
Organism: Rhinocypha anisoptera; assembly: GCA_011762765.2. NCBI lineage: Eukaryota > Metazoa > Arthropoda > Insecta > Odonata > Chlorocyphidae > Rhinocypha > Rhinocypha anisoptera. The sequence continues at coordinate 7,728 of WURS02169894.1, forward strand.
TATTGTATATATTCAACATTTTGAATTATATGCTTTCAGTGAAGCTTTTATTTCAAAACATATTATATATCAATAAAATTCTAATAATCAATGCAATTGTTTAAACTGAAACTGCTAAGTCAGTACCATCACTCCATATTTCTAGGGAACATATTTATTTAAACTTGAGTATATTCTTAAGTAGTGTTGGATTGTAATCATAGGAATGGCATGTAGCCAAAGTGACATAAATATCAAGTGGAGACTTTTTAGATGGAATGGACTATGGGTTTCAAATCCAAATAGAGAGCAAAAAATGCTGTAAAACGATTCTATATATTATCTAGATTGTAATGAATCTAAAGTAATTCATAATTATTCATAAAGTGATATGTGATAAACCAAACCATTGGTATTCTACTTCAGACATTTGACAGTAAACGTTAGGCAGGAACTACAAATGAATGAAGGATTGGCAGATGACATGACAGTTTAGAAAGCAGTCACAAACTAATCTGTTAATTAGTATAAATGCCACAGTCGCCATGTCAAGTAAGACATGTTGGAATAAATTATCAACCTGTTTAAATAATACTAAGTTCTGTCTACTGCCTTTGTGAGCAGTAGTGAATTATTTTTATTCGTTGTATAAATCCTATTTTTGGTTTTAATGACCAGGTTGTCACTCCAGTCTTCCAACTCTATGTCATCTGATTGATCATCAATGATGGAATTGGGAATGAAACAACAATAATATATCATTCTATGTTTTGCTATAGTATAAGTTAAACTTCTGGGTATGGCTTCTAGGATATTGGTATTGAATCATGGTCACATTATTTAAGTTACAAATCTATGGAGAAATTTTGATGCCAATTAAATGTGAACAGTAAATTGGAATCTTTAACCTGGATGATGCCATGCAATAGATGGCTTTAATAATTATTGCATGCATTATCATACCATTTGCTGCATCTGTTAGATTTTAATATTTTATGGTATTTAACCCTTTCGCTCCATATGACATATATATTGGTCATTCAGATGTCATCTCCTCAGTCCGAACGACATATATATTGGTCACTGTGGCTTAACCAGATGTGAACCATCGAAGACATATTTTCTTCCTGTTTCGACCCAACTCAGAGGAACTTAGAACCCTTCCCTCAGCTTTTGGTTACTTGACCTTTAGTCACTCTGGCAGCCCCTTTCTTGGAGTATGTCAATTTTTTGCTTGTCTGGTTTATTAAAAAAAAAACTGTTTTTAGAAACTCAATATTAATTCAAAAATGATTTCGCAACATTTTGCCGATATTATACCATTTTTAAATGAAATTCTATCATTATTATTAACAATGTTCTTGTATCAAGTGGTGAAATCATACTAAGGAATACTATGGGATTTTCATACATACAAGTATAATTGTCTCAATCTACTTATTTGCACTACGTGCTTTATTTCCAGTATCATATAGGATTTTTCTCTTAAACTTCCTTTAAATATTTTCATTGAGACAATTAGTTTTTTTTCGAAACTATATTTCCTGCCAGATCAAATGCTTGGGGTTGCAGTCTCAGTTAGGGGTAAATGTTTCATTGGTTATTTCTGTTGAAGTGTCCTTTTTTAATGTAATTACAGTTCTCTTAGAAAAACTTTCCTTTTCTCACTATAAATGCTTCGTATCTTCTTCTTGCTGGCTTCATCTTGGTTCATTCAGCATGTTCCCCTCAGTACTTTCTAGATCTAGATGTTCCCCTCAGTCCAATTTGAGATCTTAGTTAATATTAACAGCAGTAATATTTTCTGGTGTGATATGGTGGAAGTTATCCATTACGGAAATGAAAATCACTTGGTGGACTCCACACAAATTTTTAAGGTTTCCTAGGTTTCAACACATTGTGTCATCATCACCTGATGATGACACAACGTGTCGAAACCTAGGTCGTCGCATTAAAAATTTGTGGACTTCACCAAGTGATTTTCATTTCTGTTGGTTAATATTGATGGTAGAATGTTATGTAAAAACTACATATGCACAGTTATTCACATGAAATACAATTATTTGATTATATTTGTGATTTTTTAAAATAAAAATTTCTTTTGAAAAATCGCTGCTTATAAACAAATTTGGCCATGGACACGTGATATGGGAGGGACTGTTAATGAGGCCGAGGGAAGAGGTTACCTCACCCCCTTTGTCAAGGAAAGGCATGGAAACCCACTGATAACGTTCCAAGAGGGAAAAGTTTTGTACTTGGGATCTTATGTGCTTCACCCTATCCTGAAAACAAGCTCCATACAGGGGTTTAAAATTTCTCCTTGCACTCTGTGGTGCTGGGATTGTATTCCATTGTAGTCATCCAGTGCGAAAGGGTTAAATTATTTAATGGAGATAGAATTAGAATTAGTACAGACTTTAGGACATGTAGAGTAAAAAGTTGGGAGTAATGTTGCAGCTCTTCAACTAGAATCTTACCTCAGCGGCCATTCTGCAAGAACCCCTCAATGCCCTTACCCTCACCTCCTCTGTGGGGTCACACGCGTCGACTGAAGTGTCTGTTCGAGGAGAGAGTTGCGGCTTTTTCTTCAGCTTCAAAGTCTCCATTACAGAGGTCCATTTCAAGAACATCCACTGTGGGGTGAGAGCTGGAAACTGCAATGCAGCAAAATTTATGCATGTTTCATATTTCAGAAAATATGCTGCACGAGATTCCCAGTATGCATCCAAAAATAGCAGGGATTGAAAAATGCATTTTTATGTGTACATGTAATGAGAACGAGAACTGTGTCTTGAGAATGTGCATCACGTGTAATAAAAAAATAACCAAAAGTGTATCAAAGTGTTTAGGTGGAGCTAAGCAACTAGTCATGGTAGATGTTTCTTTTGCTTTTCAGTATTTGCTAATATAACTTGATGTCTGGAAGTAAAGTTAATTATTAAAGTCTGTGGTCATTGTCAGGGTAAAAATGTAAACCTACCTGATATACATGACAGAAAAAATGTATATGTCTATTAGTGGTGTGATTTTAGTTTTCATTCGAGGCACACGTTTTTGTGAAAACAGCATGGTATTCAGGAAATTAGTTTATATTTACATCTCAGTTAATGTTGTTCACAATTGTTGGTTTAGGAATTATCTGCCCTTGCAATGCAAATATGTTCATTTTTGTTTGTTGGTCTCTGTTTGTACAGATGGATATGAATGTGTGAAGCATAGTACATATGATGTAATTTTATACATAGTTGAACTCTTAGAATGACGTCTAATTGTAAATTGTCCATAACTTGTAACCTATTTTAAGAATCTTGCATATTAACATGCTTAAAATGTATTGCACTTACCAATGTTAGTTTCTGGACATGGTAAATCCTTGATTTTATTAGTGGCATATTCTTGTGAGAATTATGAGCAATGAATCAAATTCTACCTATGAATAATTTTGGCTGGTACATATTTAATTGCAAAAGAAAAAAATCCCTCTGTTATAAGGCTTTCAATTTTTTTCTTAACAAAGTATTAAATGTGGGCTCCTGATATTCAGGTCCTTTAACTAATGCTGCAAAACCTGAAAATAAAACTATAAAATTGAAATTATTACAAGAACTTATTACTAAAGATTTTAAATTCCTAAAAAATATTAAGGCTGATATTTAAGAAATTAAGTTCATTACCAACAGTTTTTCAGTGACACTAACACTTCTTTTAGTTGTAAGTGAAAAGATTTGTGTACATTTTCCAATATTATGAAAACCAAATCCTCTTAATCAAGGATTTACTGGTATAAAATTGTGGGCATTAGCATTTGTGGAATACATTTCAGAAATTATTCTAATGATAGCATATAACTTGTTTGATATAGCCGTTCCAAATAATTGCCCCAAATTAGCAGAAAATAACCACTAAACTAATTCTATGTTGTTTGGATTGGTGCACATGTGCTATAAAGTCATGATTATAGTGTCACAAAGTAGAATATGTCTAAAGAAATAGTGAAATATCTTTCATTTTCTGACTTATAAGTCTTAAACTGAAAATATTTAACTTTTAGCAGAGTGAATAATTAACTTCATATTTTGAATAAATTATTACTATGGCACAATTACTTTGATTTATGTTGTTTTAAAAATTACATGAATTCTGTTGAAGTTAGGCTTCATTTTAATCATCAAAGGGTGACCAAATATTTTATTGATGTGCTTGAGCAAAATGTTAAGCAATTTGACTTTAATTATTTGAAATAATTTTTTCGTTGCATGGACAATATTGAATATTCCATTTTGGATGACATAATATTCCAGGAGATGAATTTTGTTACATAATTTAATCCTATTCTTATTTACTCAAAACAACATTTACTTGAATGCATAATTTTTTTCATTATTATTCTGAGATGAGTTTATAGTACAGTGGTACCTTGAGATACAAGTTTAATTCATTCTGTGACCAAGCTCATAACTCAAAATCTTGGTATCGTAAACCAATTTTCCCCATTGAAACTAATTGAAATGTGATTAAGTCATGTCAGATCCCAAAAAATCATCCCAAATTTTTTGTTAAATGTTTTCAACAAGACAGAATTATATTTATAATGAACAAATATTCCATACAAACAAAATAAAACAGGATAAAAAATATATTGGGTATTTTCAGTCATTTTTCATCTTCATTCAGGATAAAAGATATTTTAAAGAAATGAACAGATATGGCAAAGCATATTAGAGTATAGGAAATGCATATTCATTTTTTCTTTCCCCTCACTTTTGCCTAACTTTATTTTCTTCTTCAGTAGTTCTTTTTTGGCCACGCTTTCATCACTTTCACCCACAAAGCGTTTCAATAGAAACCTTTCCAAGGAGCTTTGTTTCTTTTTCCCTTTGGGAATTTTTCTGAAATGAGTTAGGCAAATGTCATTTAATAGCCCCCACCGCATGACCAGTTGCAACCATTTCAGGGTGTTCCTTTTTAACAAAGTCGGAAACTTGACCAAGTTGAATCACTCCACAAAAAACTTCTTGGTGACCCACACCTTAGGGTTTACCCTCCACATAACCTGTAGCCTCTCTTTTAAAACCTAATGGGTCATGATGGCTCTATGGTTTTCTGCGTGGTATACGAGCAGCAGCTTGATCTTACAGTCGCCACTCGAATTTGCACACAGTGCGTGAGCCAACCTCTCAAAAGTCAACCAATCAAAGATAGAACTTCATGGGCTTGCGACCTGGCATCTTTTCTTTGGCTGTTTCGTAAGTTTTGCTTGCCATCTTCTTCCAGAAGATCCCTGCCTCGTCGCAGATGAACACTTGTTGGGGGATCAATCAAATAAATCGAAATTGTTGGAGGCTTCGACCAATTCTTCAAAGGTTTTTACAAACTCCTCAGCTACCTTATAATCAGAGCTCACTACCTCACAATGGAGTGAATGCCAGTCCTTTTTTTCAAAACTTTTGAACCAACCCTGACTGGCTTTGAACGGCTCCTTTGCTGAAGTACCCAAAATGAATTAATGGACTCTGAAGCAGTAAACCTGCATAAATGACTCTTGTCATCTTGCAAATTATAATCTTTGTTACAGTGTCTCCAGATTCTCCAAACTTGGATGGACAGTGTTGCGTAGCTTTGAAATAATTTTAATGCCCTTATCAAGTCCTGCTTCAGAATAGCACATATCGTAGAAGTTGAGCAATTGTACTGTGTTGCCAAGTCTATTACCCCTACACCTTGCTCATGTTTGTCTATTGTCTCATGCTTTAATTCCATGAATATCTTATTCTTCCTTTTCTCACCACTGTTCTTCACATTCATGGTTATATTAAAACAAATTACCTAAATGACTGTATGTACCAAAAAAACACAAATTCAAAACAACACGACAGAAATGCTTCTGCAGCAAGGTAAACATGTGAATTGAACGTGCAAGCCTTGAAAATTTGGGAAGCTACACCTACTGGCTGTGATGTCACCAATGGTGGCTCGTTTCTAAAATTTTTTACTCTTAACTCAAGACCTTAGTGATGTCCCCATATCACAAAAAACTTGTCTGCTGGGGCACTTGTACCGCAAGGTACTACTGTATAACTTTCTTGACTCCAGGTAAAATCATTTTCTTTGGAAATACTTTAGGCTCTTATTTTTTTACCACATTATATCTATGGCTGATACATTTTCAGTTTTTTGTATTGCATCTCTAAGTTATAATATGCAGTGATATTGTAAATGGAATAAATTGAAATCAACATCATCTAAACTTTTAACACTGAAGTGTTCAATTAGTTTCTTTCTCATCTTTTTCCTGCTTTCTCTCAGTTTAATTAATTGGTAATAAGTTCTATGAGTTCTATGTCATTTCTAAATCTAATAATATTTAAAAAATAGTTCTGGAATAATTAATACGTATTGTGTGTACTTTATATGCTCTCTTTTTACAGGAATGCTATCAATGCATCCTAAGGGTATCTGAATTAAATGTATCACCTTAGAAAAATATTTGGAAATTATGTTGGTTGATCAATGTTTTTCCTTAAACTTATTCATTGTTTAACTCATAACGATGCAAAATGAAGCCAGTTTGTAAATAACATGTAAATATCCTCAACAATTGGTGTATGTAGAAACCATTTTAATTGACCATCCAATTAACAGGATTATGAATCATGCCCAGGAACATCTAAAACCTATTCTCAAAAATATCCTATTAGTCTCCCTGAAAAGTGATAATACTGATGTTCAAATTTCCAGTAAAGTATAAAATATAATTTACTTCTTTGTTATCAAGGATCTTTTAAGTTTCGAAGGAGATTGAAAATGAGGTATTTGTAATAAATTATTAACTGTTTATTTGAATGATTTGTTCTGGACAGATGGGAGTAATATTATAGCTTATATTAGTATTTTTTTGTATTTAGGGTGTGTTGATGACTATGGTCATTTACCTTTTGAAATCAAAGAAAAACCTAATTTTACAAACGGGGCACCAATGCCCACAGTGGGACCTACACCTGTGACTCATCTGTTTTATATAAACTTACTTATTTCGAAATATTTTCATAATCAACAAATTAAAACTAACTAGTGTCATTTTGGTATTTTCTACACTTCAGGGAAAGGAGGGGTAAAATATTCCAATGGAATGACTAAACATGAACCAGTTAGAAAGTAATTAGTGGAACATGGATTTGGAAAAGTTCAGCTACTCTTAGACTTCCATTGTGTTTATATGGCGCTTCTTTCTGCTCTATTGCAAACTATTTTGATGCTCTGAAGTATTAAACAGTCAGTCATGACTATATTATCTTGATTCATGTGGTTGGAAACATTGTCCTACAGGATTTATTACATTTGGCAGTGTATAGTTTGAAATCTCTCTCCTTTTGAAAGTTCCCATTCCTTTATTAATGAAACAGTTGTTTTGTCCGGAAAAATTAAAATGTAATTTTAAACATTTTTTATTAGAATATTTATTTGGAAGAAGCCAAAAACAGCCTAATTGGCCTTTATTGGATACAATCCTCTAATTTCCATTTTGGTTTTGTATTTCCCCAACAAACAATTTTTCTTGGCTTTTAAAATACTCCTGCGTGCTGAAATATAAAATATCTTATACAAATGACTTTATTTCCTTCTTTAACTCCTTGAATTAACTCCCATTTGTATGGCTGTTCTCACTCACATCCTAACTCACTTCTTTACTACTCTACCATGCATTTCATTTTTCAACATTCTATTAATATCTTTCCCATTTTCTTTACAATTAAGTTTCATGTTATACTAATTATACTACATATTTTCTTTGTCTCTGTTATCTCCAAGGCCATATCACAAAAGCCTTTATTCTACTATTTAATTCAATTTCAATTACAGTTTTAACTGTTCCATCTGTTTTGATAATTACCTCTTATTTTAATGGTTGTCTCAAATTTTCTTTTCTGATTATCTAATCTATGCAATTAATCCTCATTGCATAAAATATTTTTTCTTGATGGATTTTTTAAGTACCTTGTCTTAAAAAGTAATTATACCTCAATAACATGCATGAGTACTTTTGTAAGATATCCAATGGGAAAACGTAATTATATAAGACAGGAATATTGATATCTAAAACTAATTAATAGTGGGATTACATTGACAGTTTGGTCACCCTAAATTAGTTATAGCTATTCTATTAGTATAAATTTAAAAAAGTGAGAGCAAAATTGTGAGCAAGTAGGTAGCCTCTTATCCAAATAGCCAGTGCGTATTGTCCATGATAATTTTTAACATGTCAATGCCCATATTTCAGTAGCAGTGGTGCTGATGCAGCTCTAGTCCCTGGTATATCACAGTCGAGTTCTGGAGGATCAGCATCGGCGACTCGTCAATCTCATGGCATTTTGAGGCTAAGGTCGTTGTTTACTGACCGACAGCATCATCACCAAGACACTGGAACCAACATCATCACCATCCCCATCCATTCAGGAAGCAACAAGGAGAACCATCATGTTGTTAAAGAAGGATGGTTGCAGTGTAAATTTACTGTGGTTGAAGGAAAGGTGAGTGTCTTTCCAGTCGCGTTAATAGTGAGTAGAATGGTGTGTTTGTGCATGGTTCTGAAAGGAAAGGGGGGAAACTCCTAAAGTCAATAAAAAACTCCTGTATCAATATTTTGGGCAAAAGTTGATCATCTTCAGGGAGAAGTTTGGGAGGAGCTGGGCTTCAGGAAGGCATCAATGATGGAGCACTGTCCGAATTAAATTCTATTGGCTCCAAGAGTTCCCTCCATTTCCCTTAACTAATCAATCAATAGACCATATCTTCACTTAAAAAGTAAAACACTAAACTTTCTTTACAAAAGTAAAAGATTTTTATATATCTTACCAAATGATTACATACTACGGACAAAATGTATTCATAAACTTTTAGTCGGAAAACTTGTATATTTTTTCTGAAATGGGCAACAGGTATATAAATTAAAACCATGTTCAGGCACAAATATTTTGTAGAAATAAGTGTTCAAGAAATAAATATCTCTGTGGTTGACTTCTCTCAATTATAAGCACAACATTGACACTGATAATTATTATTACATATGTCATCATTTGTTATTATTTCAGCGTTCAACTGATAGGTCATGGAAACAAGTGAGAGCTATCTTGCGCGGATCATTCCTGCATCTTGTTAAGGACAGGAAGGAGACAGCTACAATTCAGCAGCAGGTAAGCAAATTCGAATTCATATTCCTTTGGACCCAGTTTTACCTACCTAATTCTCAGTTATCCAGGCAGAGCTTTTCCTCATACCTTCTATCATTTGAAGCGTAAAAACATCCATTGCAACAATTGCACTAACTATATATTAGGTACTTGGAACTGCCAGTGGTGAATGAAGATGCCTTATTAATAGGTGCTCCCTGTAAATTATTATTTTCTATTATTTGTTATTAAATTATTTGTTCATAACACTTCTTATCTTGCATTGTACGGAATGAAACATCAAGTTTGTTTCTATGGATGGGAAGTGACAGTTTGTTGCTGTCAAGTTAGCCACTTTTAAATGGCTCAGGACCATTTCACTTGGGGGAATAGCCTGTAGCTGCACCCTAGCAGTGATTGTGTTAAGTAGATACTAGAAGAGGTTGAAGGTAAGTAGGAAGGAATATATAGGTGTAGATTTTTATCAACATGCATCTAAATTGAAAACCACTTATGCTAGTAGCCTACTATACAACTCTTGACTGAGTGAACTGACGAAATCGGCTCACTCTTTCTAAAGCGTGCCGCTCAGTATCTCTATCTCCCCATATTCAAACTATTCAATCGATTCTTCGCTTTTGGCACCTTCCCATCATCCTGGAAAATAGCTAATGTCACACCCATTATAAAGTCTGGCTCCAAAGAAAATGTCTCTCTATTCTTCCCACTCTTTTGCTAATATTTGAGCATATTCTTCATGATCGCCTTTTGTCCTTCACCCTTCCTTACATCTCAACATATCAACACGGATTCCTTCCTAGTAGCTATTGTTTAACAAACCTTTATATCTTACATCACCATATCACCTCTGCATTCGAAGCCTCTTCCCAACTTGACGTATGTTATATTGACTTTTCTAAAGGTTTTGAATCAGTTAATCATACCCTTTTATTAAACTCGAAAATGCCTACAATATTCACAGTCCTCTCTTAGCCATCCTCTCTGATTTCCTTACTCAACGCTCCCAGAGAGTGGTAGTTGATGGTGTCTCCTCTTCAATTCTTCCCAGACCTTCTGGTGTCCCTCAAGGTAGCGTCCTAGGACCCATTCTGTTTGCCTTATACGCTGATGACGTCACCTCCTGTCCCCTCTCCAATTCCTGTGACATATTCCTCATTGCAGACGACTGCAAATTATTTAAAAGAATTGATACTCCCGCCGATGCTCAATCCCTCCACTGTGTTCCCCATTTAATTAACTTTTCCCACAACGTTATTCTGTCCTTACTTGAAATCTCCCCCCTGCAAACTCGTCGAACCATCCACGATTTGAAATTCCTCCATTCTGCCATCAATGGCTGATTTCTGACCCAAATGTATCCTTCCTTTTTTCTCCCTTCATGTTCCCAGCCGCAAAATCCGCAGCAGTGACCTCCTTCACCTACCTAAATTCCGTCTTTCTCTCTCCCAGCGATCTCTCTCTTCTACCGTCTCCCGAAAGTATTCAACTCCCTCTTTTCCACCCATCCCCTACTTGACCTCTTCACCTCTCTCGTCACTCCTTTACCACCCAAATCAAAAAAATTTCCTACCCCATAAATACCTGACTCATGTTTTTTTTATCTTTTTTCCTATTGTTATTGCTGTGATCTTTCTTGTTTTTTTCTATTTCCTTTGTCTAAATGTATTTTTTCTTGTTATAACTATATTTTTTTGTTACTTATTCATTGTAAAAGGCCACTTGTGGCTGTTTTTTAATAACTGGCAAAATAAATACTTTATACAATGGGAACCAACTTGGTTTCAGTAGAGTTCAATTGGTTTCATTAGAGTTCCTTTGTTTTCAGTAGAGTACAGTTTTGTTCTGTAGGATTTTTCTACTGAACCTAGTAGAAATTTCCAATAGGGTTACCACTGGCAGGCCGGAATTAGCCCTTCTTTCATTTGTTTTCGTAAAAGTTACCACTACTGAAGGAGGAAAAAAGCTGTTAAATGTCCCCTCTGGTAACATTAGTGGTTGGTAATGAAGTGTGGTATTGGCGTATGCCCGGTAGAGGAGTTAAATTTCGAGAAATGAGGAACTCTAACTTGAGATAATCAGGCGAAAGTGTAGAAACCCGTTTGGATGATGTTCAAGGGAAACCAGGACAAAGGTCTTGAAGGTTTCCCAGGGGAATCCCCATCCTTGACCGTTGTCTTCAAGTGGCCAGGTACCTGGTTTTATTTTACGAACTCCTCTAACAGCAGGTGGCGCGAACGAGGGTTCATGGGGCGGTTGCGACACGCCGAAAGGGAGGGGAAGAGAGAGAGGAAAGGTAACGCAATTCGTGGTGTTGATTACAAGGAAAGGGTGCTACTGCATCCGTGGACCCTTTCGTCAGCAGGCATCGCTTGTCTATCCGTACTACTGGGTGTGAAGTCGTCATGGTGTTTAAGTTTTGTAGGGTCACATATGCGCAGTACACCGCGAGTCGACGTTGCGATGTTTACCGGCGGGAGGCGATAGATAACATACAAGCATGGACTGAATCCGTTGGCAGCTTATGAGAGTGAAAGACGCCTCGGTATCAAAACGAATTCACCTGAAATGCAACTTTGAATTATTAATTATCTATCAAGTTACTTGGGTGTAGCGAACTTTTGTCGCCGGCCAAAAATCATTCCACTTGTCTACAGATTTCGTTACCTAGTCTATTATATCAGTATAATAATTATTATACAGGTAATATTTACGTAGATAAAAATAGCAACAATGGCAGAAAATTTATGCGAAACCTTTAAATGCCATTCAATTCACTTGGAAAGTTTGTCATAATTTGTTAATTTCCAGTTACTCAAAGCTTCTACCAATTTCTAGGGCTCGTTGTATTAAAAAATTACTGGCGTTTTAGGAATATAGGAATTAGGTGTTTTAACGTGATCGTTATGGCATTATTGTTTTCCGAAATCTAGTCAGAGGCGCTACTTCAATCGATGTTTCATTTTTTTAAACAATTTGTAATCATCGAGTGATGTCTCCATCTAATACTAATGATAGTCGAGACATTTTATCTGAACAAAAACTTCTACATCTAGCGATACTCTGCAAACCGTCTCGAAGGCACGTAGCAGGGGGCGTTTGTCGATTTTCGCGTTTACGAATGTCGGTCACTTTGTTCAACGGAAAGTTGGCCGGACTGCACATTCCCTGCTATTTCCCCAAGTTTTCTTTTAATGAAACCTAGTTTTTTGTTGGCTCTTGTACATATTTCTGAAATATATTTTGTCCAGTATGGAACTTAAGTTATTCTTAAAGACAAAATGTTTAACTTACATGTAATATTGTAGTTACTTTAATTATGTAATAGTGCGTATGAGTTCTAACTCTCTCGTAACCATAGCGGCTGTCTGAATGTTACATCGAAGACATAATCTACATCCAAGGTTCTTAGACACATCCTCTACGGACCTTGATCTACATCTATGGAATCTTGTAAGCCACCACCATGGCCGTGTGACAGGATGTGAATCCATAGCATATATCCATTCTTATTTGAACACATGCTTAATTATTTACTATGCAAGAAATAGGTAATTTCCATTCGAAAACATTTGGCGGCTCCTTGGGATTCTAATCGTAACAGATGTACCGAAATAATTCCTTCCTTGTCGCAAATAAATTCCAGTGTCTCGTACCCTTTTAAAATAGTTTTGTCTCGCTTTGCTATCTTTGCCTCCGGAGGGATTTCCATCCTAGTCCCTCAATTATCTCCGCCACGCTTTCTTCTCGTAATAATTTTTCATAAATCTAGTGTTTCATCTTCGAACTCATCTAGTCCAGCCGTTAGCACTTTCTCCTATGAATCCCGAATCGCGGGCGTTAATTCCAAATGTGACCTAATAATGGCGAGACAATACGCATTTCTTTATTCTTTCCATACATTTTCCTACAGTTCGTCTAATTGATAGGTGTACATTTCGAGTGAGGATGCACGTCGGACTCTACTCATTAATACGTATTAAAAATTACTGACGTTCCAGGGTCGGTTTTTTTCCAGAGCGCACAGATTTTTGTTTAGCTTAAAGTTGATAACAAACAGGCTTAATCTCTACCTAATTTCTCATCTACATCCACGAAATACCCTGCAAACCGCAAGGGCGTGTGGGGTGATTGCATTGCCAAGCATGCATTATTACAAACACACATTCATAAATATTTATGAATAAACCTACAACTTTCATGCAAAATATTCAGTGATTAGTGCATGCAGAATCAATGTTTACATGGATAGGATAAATGAAACTTTGCAATTCCACAAATAACACTTTATTACGACCGGTTTCGTTCACTTGGTGACAT